>PVKV010025009.1:0-30360 GCA_004027835.1 Alouatta palliata | reverse complement strand
GCAATTCTCCTGCCTCAGCCTCCCGAGTAGCTGGGACTACAGGCACGTGCCACCATGCCCAGCTAATTTTTGTATTTTTAGTAGAGACGGGGTTTCACCATGTTGACCAGGATGGTCTCGATCTCTTGACCTCGTGATCCACCCGCCTCGGCCTCCCAAAGTGCTGGGATTACAGGCGTGAGCCACCGCGCCCGGCATCTATATAATTTAATGTAATAATTGTATAAGTAAGAAAAATCAAATAATATAACTTTTTTTTTTTTTTAAGACAGTGTCTCCCTCTGTCACTGAGGCTCCAGGCTAGAGTGCAGTGGCACAAACCTGTAGTCCTAAGTGTACCTGTAGTCCTAGCTATTTGGGGCAGGCTAAGGTGGGAGGATTGCTTGAGCCCAGGAGGTCAAGACTGCAGTGAACTATGATGAGTCCATTGCACTCCAGCCTGGGTGACAGAGCATGACTCTGTTTCAAAAGGAGAAAACACACACACACACACACACACACACTCACAAAAACAAACAAATAAACATGAAACCCCAAAACAAAGAATCACCAACACCAAATAGACTAGTGGAACAAAATAAACCATGTCCAAGGATAAAATCTTTTACATGAGAGTTAATATATAATAAAAGCGGTATCATTAATAAGTGGAAAATAATAGATTCTTTCGTAAAAAGTTTAGGGAAAACTGGCTTACTATAAAAATAGAAGTGGCCAGGCATGGTGGTTCACTCCTGTAATCCCAACACTTTGGGAGGCCGAGGAGGGTGGATCACCTGAGGTCAGGAGTTCGAGACCAGCCTAACCAATATGGTGAAACCTCGTCTTAAAAAAAAAAAAAAGCAAAACTGCTTTTCTTATCTAAGGTCACGTACCATTATGGGCTCCAGGTTTAATAAAGACATAAATGTGAAAGGTAAAACTATGTTGCGGTTTTCTGTTTTTTGGTTTTTCGGTTTTTATTGAGACCGGATCTTGCTCTGTGGTCCAGGCTGAGGTGCAGTGGCATCATCTCGGCTCACTACAGCCTCAATCTCCCGGGTTCAAGTGATTCTGATGCCTCAGCCTGCTGAGTAGCTGGAACTACAGACGCACACCACCACACCCAGCTAATTTTTGTATTTTTAGTAGAGACGGGATTTCACCAAGTTGACCAGGCTGGTCTCGAACCCTGACCTCAAGTGATCTGCTCTCCTCAGTCTCCCAAAGTGCTGGGATTACAGGTGTGAGCCACCGCCCCTGGCCATGAAAGGTAAAACTATGTTTTAGAAGAAAATATAAGAGAATTATTTTGTGATACAGATGATAAAGGACTTTAAAACAAAAAAAAACCTAAAGTACAAATTATATGGCAAAAATATTGATGAATTTTGTGACGTAAGCTGTGCATGGTGGCTCACACCTGTAATCCTAGCACTTTTGGAGTCCAAGGCAGGTAGATCGCATGAGCTCAGGAGTTCGAGACTAGCCTAGGTAACAACAACAACAACAACAAAACAAACAAAAAACGACAATAAAAGAATTTAATGGCATAAAACTTAAGGATTTCTGTTTATATAGCAAACAATGAATAAAGTTAATAGGGTGATAACAAATTGGTAGAAGACATTTCCCATGTCTAAAATCAACGAGGGACTAATTCTACAGGGCAGGAATGGCAGATCAGGAAGAAAAAGACAGGAACCCCAATGGAAAAACAGGCAAAAGGATATAATCAGGCAATCTATGGAAGAGAAAATCCAGGCCGGGCACGGTGGCTCACGCCTGTAATCCCAGCACTTTGGGAGGCTGAGATGGGTGGATCAGAAAGTCAGGAGTTCGAGACCAGTCTGGCCAACATAGTGAAACACCATGTCAACTAAAAATAGGAAAATTAGCCAGGTGTGGTGGTGTGCGCCTGTAATCCCAGCTACTCGGGAGGCTGAGGCAGGAGAATCGCGTGAACCCGGGAGGCGGAGCTTGCAGTGAGCAGAGATCACGCCATTGCACTCCACCGCGGGCAACAGAGCAAGACTGAAGAGATGCTTGAATTATTTAAGAATCATGGCCAGGCACAGTGACTCGCGCCTGTAATCCCAGTGCTTTGGGAGGCTGAGGTGGGTGGATCACCAGATCAGCCTGGGCAACATAGGGAAAAACCACCTCTACTAAAAATGCAAAAATTAGCGGGTGTGGTGTCGAGCACCTGTAGTCCCAGCTAGTCGGGAGGCTGAGCAGGAGAATCCCTTGAACTCGGGCGGCGGACGTTGCGGTGAGCTGAGATTGCACCATTGCACTCCAGCCTGGGTGACAGCAAGACTCCATCCCAAAATAAAAATAGAACTGAAATATATTTAATAATCAGAGAATAGCAAATTGAAATAACAATGAGAGATGTAGTGGGTTATCAGAACTTATGATCATTAGTGTCACTATAGTTGGCATACAATCTCCCATTGCTAAATTTGACTGGCTTTAACAATTTTTTTAAAAAGAAATAACAATGGGAGGGACTTCCACTTCCAATAATGCAAACTAGATAATTCATATCAACTTTCTTTTTGAGGACAAGTAAAAACGCTGAGTAAAACAAGAAAAAAATCAATTTTCTTAAAAGTATAAGGAGTTTAAAAGATAATAAGAATTATTGGGTCAAAATCTAGGGAAAAAAAAAAACTCAGAGTTAAGATCAGTGCTCACAGCTTCTTCTGACTTCAGCTGATCTGTCCGCCTTGGCTTTCCAAAGTGCTGGGATTACAGGCATGAGCCACCTTGCCCAGACTACTTTATTTTATTTTTTTTAAATTTTGCTCATAAGAAAATCTTCACGAATATTTCTCTTTTTTGTGTTCGTTTTTTCTTCTTTCTTCTTTTTAAATTTTCTTTATTTTTTGCATTACCTTTTACCTTATTCCTGAAACACCACCATTTAGTTATTTCAATAAGGGAAGCATGAAGCAGAACTAAACCAGCGCTTGGATTTGCAGTCTGCTTCATGCCAACTGATTGGCCCACAAACACCAAATCTTGAAATTCAATTTAAGTGATCCCAGACTGATACTGTCCCCACACACCAAACAAAAGCAAATAAAGTACCTCTCTGGAATAAGATTGCATTTTCTAAGTCTCACCATTTTTTTTTTTTTTTTTTTGAGACGGAGTCTCACTCTGTCACCCAGACTGGAGTGCAATGGCATGATCTCGGCTCACTGCAAGCTCCACCTCCCGGGTTCACGCGATTCTCCTGCCTCAGCCTCTCCAGTCGCTGGGACTACAGGCGCCCGCCACTACATCCAGCTAATTTTTGTATTTTTTGGTAGAGACGGGGTTTCACTGCGTTGGCCAGGCCGGTCTCAAACACCTGAACTCAACTGATCTGCCTGTCTCAGGCTTCCAAAGTATTGGGATTACAGGTGTGAGCCACCGCGCCCAGCTGCCTCCACTTATTTTTACGAATATATTATACCACATAATCAAAGATAAACACGCATACAACAAAATAAGAAAAGTATCTTTAGAAATAATAGCCAAAAGAAACAGAAACAGACTCACACGAAAAAAAAATTGGATATTATGATTATCAAACACAGGCCATAAAATAACTCTTTCAATGTTCAAATAAATAAAAATCCAAGCTTGTTATTTTTATCAGAGAACTGGCAACTAAAAGGTGACACAGCAACTAAAAGAAAATATGAATTCCTTTATAACCTAGGAGTGGGAAAAACTTTTGTTATTGTGCCTTAAAATTCAGTAGCAATTAGGGAAAGAATCTATCACGAAGACACACTAAAAAAGTATGAAAAAGTGTATGCATAAGGCAGGTATCAAAGCATTAAGGGTAACAGTCAAAGACCGGAAACAACGAAAATATCTATCCGCATGCCACAAGGTGAATGAACGATGAAATATCCAAATGATGAATTACCGAGCAACAATGAAACCAGATGAAAATAACAGGGAATATCTTTATATGCTATTATAAAGGATATGTTTTTAAGTGAAAAAAGAAGCCGGATGGGTAATAACTGGGTGCCCTGGTGTGAGCCTATAGTCCCAGTTACTCAGGAGGCTGAGGCAGTAGAAGTTGGAGGCCAGCCTAGGCAACATGGTGATTATCAGAATATCGGCATCTCTACCAAAAAAAAAAAAAGAAAAGTGGAGGAAAGTGTGCATAGTGTGATTGTTTGAAGACAGGAAGAGAACATGAATATATTCTCTATAGATATGGATAAAAATACAAACAAACAGAAAAAGATGAGCTATAGGTACCTACATGAGAAGGGAGAGAAAGATAATAGGATGGAGAAGACGAGGACAGAAACTACCCTTCTCTGAGTACATATCGTTTGGTAGATTTGACTTTGGGACCGTGTAAACATTTATTTTTAAATAATGTAAAATTTTAAAACATCAAAAAAGTCAAAAGCAAATGAACCTGTGCGTCATATTGGTAGCATAACCCACAAAAGGGAATTATTTTAAGTATTGAAATATAGTAATTTTTCTTCTATTTTTTTAAGACAAAGTCTGGCTCTGTCACCCAGACTGGAGTGCAATGGCATGATCTCAGCTCACTGCAATCTCCACCTCCTGGATTCCAGCGATTCTCTTGCCTCAGCCTCCCAAGTAGCTGGGATTACAAACATGCGCCACCACGCCCAGGAATTTTTGTATTTTTTAGTAGAGACGGGGTTTCACCATGTTGGCTGGGTTGGTCTCGAGCTACTGACGTCAGATGATCTGCCTGCCTCGGCCTCCCAAAGTGCTGGGATTACAGGTGTGAGTCATTGCGCCTGGCCGAAATATGATAATTTAACCATAAATTCCTAGAGGCATAAATTTGTAAAATAATGAACAATGTAAGTCTTATTTTTTTTAATTAGGAATATCAAATTTTTATTTTAAAAAAGTTGTGAGATTAAAAAGATTGTATAGTTTTATTTTATTTTTCTTTTCTTTTTTTTTATTGCACTTTAGGTTCTAGGGTACATGTGCTGATCATGCAGGATTGTTGCACAGGTACATACATGGCAAGGTGGTTTGCTGCCTCCATCCCCCCATCACCTACATTTTATAATAATATTGTTAGTAACAGTATCAAAACTAATAGCATAACAATAGGATAAAGAAAATAATATAATTATGTTAATGATGTTGGGAACCCCCAGCTTTTCAGTGTAAAAAAAGATACAGTTATAAAATTAAAGAACTCAGTTAAAAACTTGTTTTTTATTTTATTATATATTTTTTAGAGATGGGGTCTCACTATTATTGCCCAGGCTGATTTTATTTATTTATTTATTTTTGAGACAGAGGTTTGCTCTTGGAGCCCAGGCTGGAGTGCAATAGTGCGATCTCAGCTCACTGCAACCTCCACCTCCCGGGTTCAAGTGATTGTCCTGCCTCAGCCTCCTGAGGGTGTGCACCACCACACCTGGGATTACAGGTGCGCACCACCACACCTGGCTAATTTTTTTTTTTTTTTTTTTTTTTAAGACAGGGTTTCACCATGTTGGTCAGGCTGGTCTTGAACTCCCGACCTCAGGTGATCCGCCCGCCTTGGCCTCCAAAGTGCTTGGATTACAGGGGTGAGCCACCACGCCCGGCCCTTTTTTTTTTTTTTTTTTGAGACGGAGTTTCGCTCTTGTTACCCAGGCTGGAGTGCAATGGCGCGATCTCGGCTCACCGCAACCTCCGCCTCCCAGGTTCAAGCAATTCTCCTGCCCCAGCCTCCCGAGTAGCTGGGACTACAGGCGTGCACCACCAAGCCCAGCTAGTTTTTGTATTTTTAGTAGAGACGGGGTTTCACCATGTTGACCAGGATGGTCTCGATCTCTTGACCTTGTGATCCACCCGCCTCAGCCTCCCAAAGTGCTGGGATTACAGGCGTGAGCCACCGCGCCCGGCTTGATTTTTGTTTTTAATAAAAATGGAGCTTCACCACGTTGGCCAGGCTGGTCACAAACTCCTGACCTCAGGCTACCTGCCCGTTTCAGCCTTCCAAAGTGTTGGGATTACAGGCGTGAACTGCCACACCCAACCAAGGTTGGTTTTAAACTCCTCGTCTAAAGTCATCCTCTTGCTGTGGTCTCCCAAAGTGCTGGGATTAAGGGGTGAGCCACTAGTACCCAGCCCTAAAAACTCATTTGACTTGGAAATATCTGTGTTAAAATGTGATGTATTTTCTCTTAAAAATATCTATGTCTACATGTATATATATATATACATATACTCCAAATCTTCCCATCAATCAATATCAACACCCTGCTAACAATCTCAATCTTATCTGTCATAATCGGCAGCTGAGGTGGACTCAACCAAACACAAGTACCTAAGATTCTAGCTTACTCCTCAATTACCCACATAGGATGAATAGTAGCAGTACTATACTACGACCCAAATATTACCACCCTAACCCTACTCATCTACATCCTCCTAACAATCTCCACATTCATAACTTTCTACCTAAATTCAAACATAACAACCTTATCACTATCACACACCTGAAACAAACTTACATGAGTAATACCCATAATTCCATTAATAATAATATCCCTGGGAGGCCTACCCCCACTAACAGGCTTTTCCCCTAAATGAGCAATCATACAAGAACTTACAAAAAATGACAACCTTATTATTCCCCTTACCATAATCATACTTACACTAATAAATCTATACTTCTATATACGCTTAACATACTCCATCTCAATAACAATATTCCCCACATCCAACAACACAAAAATTAACTGACAACTAAAATATATAAAACCTGCACCACTTCTCTCCCCACTCATAATCTTCTCCACCCTTCTATTACCCACAACCCCATTAATATTAATAATCTAGAAATTTAGGTTAACAAGACCAAGAGCCTTCAAAGCTCTAAGCAAGTAATTTTACTTAATTTCTGCACCACTCTAAGGACTGCAAAACTCCACTTTGCATCAACTGAACGCAAATCAATTACTTTTATTAAGCTAAGCCCTTCCTAGACTGATGGGACTTTAACCCACAAAAATTTAGTTAACAGCTAAATAACCTAGTCAACTGGCTTCAATCTACTTCTCCCGCCGTAAGGGAAAAAAGGCGGGAGAAGCCCCGGCAGAATTGAAGCTGCTTCTTTGAATTTGCAATTCAATATGATAAATCACATCAGAGCTGGCAAAAAGAGGACTTCTCTCTGTCTTTAGATTTACAGTCTAATGCTTACTCAGCCATTTTACCCTCTTCTACTTATGTTCATAAACCGCTGATTATTTTCAACCAACCACAAAGATATCGGAACACTATACTTACTATTTGGTGCATGAGCAGGAGCAGTAGGAACAGCCCTAAGCCTCCATATCTATATATCTATCTTATGTATATCTATGTGTAGCAATATCTTTATCTATCTACATACATATGTATGCACATATTTCTGAACTCTGACCACTAAAACGGCCTAAAAGCTATGATCCACTCAGTAACAGTGTATAGGAACCAGGGTTCATTGGAGAAATGGTGATTCCACGTCTGAAGATGAAAATGTAGGCCAGGCACAGTGGCTCATGCCTGTAATCCCAGCGCTGTGAGAGGCCTAGATGGGTGGATCACTTGAGGCCAGGAGTTCAAGACCAGCCTGGCCAACTTGGTGAAACCCCATCTCTACTAAAAATACAAAAATTAGCCGGGCATGGTGGTGTGTGCCTGTAGTCCCAGTTACTCAGCAGGCTGAGGCAGGAGGATTGCTTGAGCCCTGGACGTAGAGGTTATAGTGAGAAGACAGCTCGACACTGCACTCCAGCATGCTGGGCAACAGGGAATGAAACCCTGAAAAAGAAAGAAAATGTAAAAGATAGGCTGGGTGCAGTGGTTCATGCCTTAATCCCAGCACTATGGGAGGCTGAAGAGGGAGGGTTGCTTGAGCTCAGAAATTTGGGATCAGCCTGGGCAACATGTCGAAACCTAGTCTCTACAAAAAGCACAAAAATTAGCCCAGTATGATGGCAGGCGCCTGTGGTCCCAGCCACTGGGAGGCTGAGCCACAAGGATTGCTGAAGCCTGGGAAGTCAAGGCTGCAATGAGCTGAGCTGTGTTTGCACTCCTGCACTCCAGCTTGGGTGACCAAATGAGACCCTGCTTCAAAAAAAGAAAAAAAACATAAAAGAAAGAAACATTTCAGCTAATGAAATTAAAAAGGATGATAGAATCACAGCATCACAATTTTGCAACTCCTTAATAAAATAATGGCTCTTTTGCAAAGAACTTTCCTGGATAAAAGAATAATAATAATAATAAAATAATAAAATAAAATAATGGCTCTGGGCAATGATCATCATTGGCTACTAACATCACAGAAAGAGAAATAATAGAATATTATGTTCAAATCTGAATCTGTTTAAGACTCTAGAATTGAAATAAAGTATTTAGCACAGTGCTGGTGCATAGTATACTCTTAATAAGTATAACATAAATATAAAAAATTAAATTAAATTAAATTTAAAAAAGACTCTAGAATTTACTACCAGTTTTCAGGAAAGGAATGATGCAAAAGAACATGTTAAACAACATCATAGGAGCACAATCATCAAAATACAGACTGTGGAAATCTCTGGAGGACAGTTTCTTTAATAACAAAAAAAGGAAAAGACAAAGAATTTATAGATGAAAAGGAGTTTAAGGTAGGGTGCAATGGGTTTCACCTGTAATACTAGTACTTTGGGAGGCTGAGGCAGGCAGATGGCTTGATTCCAGGAGTTTCAAACTAGCCTGGGCAACAAGGCAAACCCGTCTCTACAAAAATACGAAGATTAGCCAGGCATGATGAGGCGTGCCCTGTAGTCCCAGCTACTTGGGAGGCTGAGGAGGGAGGATTGCTTGAGCCCAAGAAATGGAGGTTGCAGCAAGCTGAGATCTTGCCACTGGATTCCAGCCTGGGCAACAGAGTGAGACACTGTCTCAAAACAAAACAAAACAAACAAACAAACAAACAAACAAACAAAACGAAAAACGAAAGGAACTTAAAAGGCATCAGTCAATCATACTGTAAGGACCACTATCAATCACGCTATATGGACCGCTTTTGGATTTTGGATTTTCACTTGAACAAACTGTTAAAACAAATTGAGGCAATTGGAGAAATTTAAACACTAACTCAATGATAGTAAATATTTATTCTTTAATATGTTAAGGTAATGAAGATATTTTGTTTGTTTGTTTATTTATTTAGGGACAGAATCTCGCTCTGTCCCCTAGGCTGGAGTACAGTGGCACGATCTTGGCTCGCTGCAACCTCCGCTTCCTGGGTTCAAGCAATTCTCCCACCTCAGCTCCCTGAGTAGCTGAGACTACAGGTGCGTGACCTGGCTAATTTTTGTATTTTTAGTAGAGACGGGGTTTCACCATGTTGGCTAGGCTGGTCTCAAACTCATGACCTCAGATGATCCATCTGCTTCAGCCTCACAAAGTACTGGGAATACAGGCATGAGCCACTGCGCTGGGCTTATTTATTTTTGACAAAGGGTTGTAGTGTTACCGGTTGGGGGTGTCCTATCCAGGTTCTTGGCATTTTGGACAAAGAATTAGACAAAACACACAAAGCAAGGAAAGAATGTAGCAAAGAAAGCAGAGACTTACTGAAAATGAAAGCACACTCCACAGGGTAGAAGTCGATGGAGCAAGCTGCTCAAGGGCCCAGTTGCAGAATTTTCTGGGGTTTAAATACCTTCTAGAGGTTTCCAGTTGGTTACTTGATATATTCTCTATGTAAACGAAGAGGTTAAGGTGAAGTTACAAAGTCATTTACTCAGTGTATGCCCTATGTAAATGAAGAGGATATTTCCTGTCATAGCTGTTTGATTTAGTTCTACGATTTAGTGTTTCTGTTTGATTTGGTTCTAGGAAGTCTTTAGGTTCCCTGCTTCCAAGCCCTATTCTCCTGCCTCAATGGGAGACCAGAATATGCCACAATAAAATATGCCTCTTTGATATAGGATTATTTTGAGTTTATTATTTTCAGAAACTGTAGACCTAGACGTTCTGAAACCATGATAGAGTTATCCTTTTGTAAAGGAAATTTCCATTTATCGGGATCTCTCTCTCTCTCTTTGCTCCAGGAAAAGAAGGATGACTAAATCACTAGACGCTTATCAATGGAGAAGTCATTGACTTAAATATGCATGACAAATCTTATCCTTTTTACTGTACTTTTCCTGGGTATCTCACCATAATTGGCCTTGCCTGCACCCTTGTTTCTCTGTTTCAGTGTATGATAATATTTAAGTGTATGATAATATTTAAGAATTCATAGCCACCTCATTGAAATTTACTCATTTCTTGAACTCCCGACCTCAGGTGATCTGCCCGCCTTGGCCTCCAAAGTGCTTGGATTACAGGCGTGAGCCACCACGCCCGGCTGCGAAATTTACTCATTTCTCTTGGCATCTCTTATGTATACATGTGGTATACATGTTAATAAACTTCCATTTGCTTTTCTCTTGTTAATCAGTTTTTTACAGGGGTCCATCCTAATTAAGAACTATGAAGTTTAGAGAGAAAGTTATTTTTCCTCCCCTACGGAGTTCTTGTATTGTAGAAATACACACAGAAATATGTATTGATAAAAAGATACAGTGTCATCTGTCACAGTCAAGAGGAACCTAAGGAGACATGATGTGCTGAATAACATCTCGGAACATAAAAAGGACATCATGTTTAAACTAAGGAAATCTGAATAAAGTATGGGACTCATTTAATAATAATGTCAGAGGCATTCGAACGAGAGTGACTCCATCTTTAATAGGTGCTGGGTAAAATAAGGCTATGACTTACTGGGTCACATTCCCAGGAGGTTAGACATGCTTAGTTCCAGAATGAGATAGGAGGTCATTATGACATGCACATCCTAACGACTTGTATAAGATACAGGTCATAACAACCCTGCTGATTAAACAGAATGTGGGGGCCGGGCATGGTGGCTCAAGCCTGTAATCCCAGTACTTTGGGAGGTTGAGTCGAGCGGATTGCTTGAGCTCAGGAGTTCAAGACCAGCCTGGGGAACATGGTAAAACCCCGTCTCTACTAAAAATACAAAAATTAGTGGGACATTGTGGTACGAGCCACTCGGGTGGCCGAGGCAGGAGAATTGCTTGAACCAGGGAGGTGGAAGCTGCAGTGAACCAAGATCACGTCACTGCACTCCAGCCTGGGCAACAGAGTGAGACCCTGTCTCAAAACACAAAACAAAACAAAAACAAAACAGAATGCGGTAAAGAAGCTGGCTGAAACCCTCCGAAACCAAGATGGCAATGAAAGTGACCTCTGGTGGTCCTCACTGCTCATTACATGCTAATTATAACGTATTAGCATGCTAAAAGACACTTTCACCAGCGCCATGACAGTTTACAAAGGCCATGGCAATGTCCAGAAGTTACCCTATATGGTTTAAAAAGGGGCGGGACCTTCAGTCCTGGGAATTGACCCCCCTTTCCCGAAACCTCATGAATAATTCATAAAGCAAGAAATAACTATAGGTATACTCAGTCAAGTAGCCTGTGATGCTGCTTTGCCTATGGAGTAGTCAGCCAGTCTTTTGTTTCTTTAATAAACTTGCTTTCACTCTACTCTTTGGCCTCTCCCAGAATTCTTTCCTGTGCAAGGTCCAAGAACCCTCTCTTATGAGTCTAGATTGGGACCTTTCTTCCGGCAATAATAATATATGAATACTGGCTCATTACTTGCTTTTTTTTTTAAGTACCATACTAGTGTAATACAATAATAATAGGAAAAACTGGGTGTGGGGTATATGAGAATTCTCTATATTATCTTCTCAATGTTTCTGTAAATCTAAAACTGTTCTAAAATAAAAGTTTATTTAAAAAAAGATATGAGCTGGGCCCGGTGGCTCACGCCTAGAATCCCAGCACTTTGGAAGACTGAGACAGGCAGATCACTTGAGGTCAGGAGTTCGAGATTAGCCTGGCCAGCATGGCAGAAACCCATCTCTACTAAAAATACAAAAGAAAATAGCCTGGCATAGTGGTGCATGCCTATAGTTCCAGCTACTCGGAAGGCTGAGGCAGAAATTTCGCTTGAACTCAGGAGATGGAGATTGCAGTGAGCTGAGATGGTGCCACTGCACTCCAGAGATGGCAACAGAGCATGACTTTGTCTCAAAAAAATAAAAAAATTAAAATAAATAAATAAACAATGAAGGAAGAAATAAACAACTCAACAATAATAGTTGGATAGGCCAGGCACAATGACCCACACCTGTTATCCCAACATTGTGAGAGGCCAAGGCAGGAGGATCACTTGAGCCCAGGAGTTCAAGACCAGCCTGAGCAACATAGTGAGATCCTGCCTCTACAAAACTAAAACATTTAGCTGGGTGTGGTGGGACGTGCCTATAGTCCCAGCTACTTGAAAGGCTCAGGTGGGAGGATAGCTTGAGCCTGGGAGGTCAAGGCTGCAGTAAGCCATGATCACGCCACTGCAGTTGAGCCTGGGCAGCAGAGTGAGACCCTGTCTCCAAAGAAAAATTATCGGATATGTCAACACACTATTTTAAATAATGAGTAGAAAAACTAAGCACAAGATCAACAAGGAAATAGAAGATTTGAAGTACATTATAAACCAGTTGTATTTAACAGACAGCTACAGAACCCACCAATCATGCTTCTTAATTGTATGTGAAACATTCTCTGGGATAAACCATATGCTAGGCTATATAATAAGCCTCATTTTAATATAAAGGTTTGAAATAATATAAAGTATATTTTCTAAATTTGAAATGAAATTAGAACTAACAGAAGAAAATTTGGGAAACTCAAAAATACATGGAAAGTAAACAACATACTCTTAAATAACCAATGCTTCAAAGAAAAATTCACAAGGGAAATAAGAAAATACTTGGACATGAAAAAAAGTATATGTAACACCAAAATTTATCGGATGCAGCTAAAGAAGTACTGAGAGGGAAATTTATAGCTATAAATGCCTTCATTACAAAAGAAAGATCTAAATCAATAACCTAAACTTCAACCTTAAGACACTGGAAAAAGAAGAGCAAACTAAACCTTAAGCAAGCAGATAGAAGAAAAAATAGAGATTAGAGTGGAAATTAATGATATATAATATATAGAAATACATAGAAAAATAGAGAAAAACAATAACAGCAAAAGTTTGTTCTTCAAAAATTAATATCCCATTGATAGAGCTTCAAAAAGAATAAAATACTAAGGAATAAATTCAACAAAAAATAAAAATATTCATACTCCAAAAATTGTAAAACATTGTTCAAAGAAAATAAAGAAGATTTAAATAAAGTGAGAGATAGATATACCATGCTCATGTATTAGGAAGACTTTTTTTTCTGAGATGGAATCTCGCTCTATCGCCCAGTCTAGAGTGCAATGGCATGATCTCGGCTCGCTGCAACCTCTGCCTCCTGGATTCAAGCGATTCTCTTGCCTCAGCCTCCTGAGTAGCTGGGGTTACTGGCGCGTGCCACCATGCCCGGCTAATTTTTGTATTTTTAGTAGAGACAGGGTTTCACCATGTTGGTCAGGCTGGTCTCCAACTCCTGACATCATGATCCTCCTGCCTCGGCCTCCCAAAGTGCTAGGATTACAGGCATGAGCCACCGTGCCTGGCCCAAGTCCTGATATTTTTAAGATAGCAATTCTCCTCAAATTAGTCTATGGATTTAATGCAATCACCACCAAAATCCGAGTCAGGGCTGGGCATGGTGGTGGGCACTTGTAATGTCGGTTACTCAAGAGGCTGAAGCATGAGAATCGCTTGAACCCGGGAGGCAGAGGT
The DNA here is from genome assembly GCA_004027835.1 of Alouatta palliata. Taxonomy (NCBI): domain Eukaryota; kingdom Metazoa; phylum Chordata; class Mammalia; order Primates; family Atelidae; genus Alouatta; species Alouatta palliata. The sequence continues at coordinate 16,575 of PVKV010025009.1, read as the reverse complement.
GGCAGTGAGCCCAGATCGCATACTCTAGCCTGGGTGACAGAGCTGTCTCAAAGAAAAGAAAAAACCCTGCTGAGGCAGGCAGATCGCTTGAGGCCAGGAGTTCAAGACCAGGCTGGGCAACATGGTGAAACCTTGTCTCTACTAAAATTATCAAAATGAGCCAAGTGTGGTGGCACATGCCTGTAGTCCCAGCACCTGAGGAGGCTGAGGCAGGAGAATCGCTTGAACCCAGGAGGCGGAGCTTGCAGTGAGCTGAGATTGTGCTACTGCACTCCAGCCGGGCGTCGGGGAGAGAGTCCTCTGCTTTCGTTCTGGCGTGCAGACCTCTGACGCTGGGGTCGCTTGGCCGCTGGGAACCGTCCCCTCGGGTCGTCGCCCGGGCCGCCCGCCGTTCCCCAGCCTCGAGGGGCCTGGCTGGCTGCGGCTGGGGGAGAGGTCAGCATGAGCGAAGGGGTCCGCCGGGCAGGCGCCAGGCATGGGGCGGCGGCCGCGTTGCAGCTGCTGGTCACCCTGAGCTTCCTCCCGAGCGTCGTCGAGGCCCAGGTCACTGGAGTTCTGGATGATTGCTTGTGTGATATTGACAGCATCGATAACTTCAATACCTACAAAATCTTTCCCAAAATAAAAAAATTGCAAGAGCGAGACTATTTTCGTTATTACAAGGTTAATCTGAAGCGACCTTGTCCTTTCTGGGCAGAAGATGGCCACTGTTCAATAAAAGACTGTCATGTGGAGCCCTGTCCAGAGAGTAAAATTCCAGTTGGAATAAAAGCTGGGCATTCTAATAAGTACTTGAAAATGGCAAACAATACCAAAGAATTAGAAGACTGTGAGCAAGCTAATAAACTGGGAGCAATTAACAGCACATTAAGTAATCAAAGCAAAGAAGCTTTCATTGACTGGGCAAGATATGATGATTCACGGGATCACTTTTGTGAACTTGATGGTAATAAACTATTATAATTATTTTAACTTTAAAAAAAAAAAAAGAGACTGTCTCAAAAATAAATAAATAAAAAGTCTTATTTCCTACATTGTTCATAATGCAGTAAACGGCTTTGATCCAGCTCCTCCTTCTCCTAATCTGTGCTCCTAGTGCCAGTTACCAGCACTGGGTATGCTGCCTTTCAGTGTGAGTGCTTGGCCTTCACGTGGAGGCTCTGGCTCTCCTCCAACAACCCAATACACCCATGCTTCACCCCTTGGTGCCAGGGCCCAGCCCCATGCCTCTCCAACTGCCTTCCCAAGGCTGGCAGGGGCAGGCTGCATGCAGTGGCGACTGCTGGGCCCTGCCCAGCCCCAGGACGCTGCGCAGTATCAATACTGGCTATATAGAGCAGTTGCTTCCATATGATTGCACTTTTGTGGGTCACAAGGTGATACATATGTGTATTAATTGGTTACTGGATCTAGAAATACCCATTCATCACACCTGCCTCATACCTCCCACTCTGCTGTACTGATAGGATTTAGTTGTGTTTAGGACATTGCAAATATTCTAGAAGTTCTCCACGAAATCAGATCAATGTGTGTCTTCTTCCTGAGCTCCCACTCAAGCATCTTCAGTATTCATGATCATGTATCCCCCAACTCTACCCCTCACAGTTTGGGCCTGTTTCCGGCAAAGAGTCAGGAAGGTTACTGAATTAGGGAACATTTTCTGCACCTTCTGATTTTACTTAAGTAGTTACCATTCCATGGAATTGCCTCTCAGAGCAGCAAAATACCTGTCTGAGCCCCAGACGGCAGGAACCTCTGGGGCCTGGACACACAGGTTAAGCCCTGTGCTGTCTTCTCCGTGTGCTTGGGGGGTGGAGGTTGGGGGGATGGCGGGAACCCTCTCACCAACTTTTCAGTCCTTTGGGTCTATGACATCTTCAGATCATCTTTTTTTCCTCTTCTGAGGGCTAGCCCAGTTGGTTTAAAAGGGTTGAGTGGCCTAATTCCAGGGCTGCCTGGTGCCGGCTCCTGGGGAGGCGGACTGACCAGAAGTGGCTGTCTTTGGGCATTGCTTGATCACTCTCATGCTGCATTTAGTGTTTACATTTGCTTAATTGCATCGGGTTGGTGCAAAAGTAATTGCACTTTTACTATTACTTTTAATAAGTGAAATCCATTTTTAGAAAGTCAACTTCATGAAAAGGAATGTTATTGCTCTCTGCACAGAGGTTAAAAGATAAAGCAAGAGATTTAAGGGCAATTACTTTTGCACTAACCTAATACATAGGTTTGTAAATATGACTAAGACATTTGTATATAACTCGTGTTTTGTGATTTTTATTTATTCAGAACTCATACGTCATGTTAATGACTTATGATAGTGTCCTACTCTGGGCACCTGTATAGGATGATAATATAGTTAAAAAAAATATTTCCCCTCAAAAAAAAAGTCTTTTAATGTGGATACAACAAATTTCATAGAAAAAAGAAAAAGAGGAACAGAGTTGGAGAACCCACACTTTCTGATTTTAAAACTCACTCCAAAGATACAACAATCAAAACTCTGTTGTATTGCCCTAAGAATAGACATATAGATCAATGGAATTTAATTGACAGTTCAGAAATAAACCTTTACTTTGATGGTCAATTGATTTCAACAAGGATGCCAAAACAATTCACGGCCGGGTGTGGTGGCTCACGCCTGTAATCCAAGCACTTTGGAGGCCAAGGCGGGCGGATCACCTGAGGTTGGGAGTTCAAGACCAGCCTGACCAACATGGTGAAACCCTGTCTTTAAAAAACAAAACAAAACAAAACAAAACAAAACAAAACAAAAACAAAAACAATTCACATGGGTGATGCATAATAGTGTTTTCAACAAATGGTGCTGGAATAACTGGCTATCCAGCTGCGAAACCTGAACTTGGACCTTATCTTATACCATATATGAAAATTAACTCAAAACGGATCATAAACCTATAAGTAAGTGCTAAAATTACAAACTTTTCAGAGGAAAATATAGCTGCAAATCTTTATGACCTTAGGTTAGGTATAACACAAAAAGCACAAGCAACAAAAGACAACCAATAAATTAGGATTCATCAAAATTAAAAATTTTCATGCATCAAAGGATACTGCTATGTTTTATATCTGTCTCTCAAAAGTTTATGTGTCAGAATTTTTTTTTTTTTTAAGACAAAGTCTCACGCTGTAGTGCAGGCTGGAGTGTAGTGGTGTCACTGTGGCTCACTGGGCTCACCGGGCTCACCTGGAATTCCAGGTGTCAGCCACTGTGCCCAGCCTATGTGTTGGAAACTTAATCCTTCTGCCCTCATGAATGGATTAATGTCACTATCATGGGAGTGGGTTTTTTATCATGAGAGTGGCTTTGCTATAAAAACAAGCTTTCTGTGGCCTCTTGCTCTTGCCCTCTAGCCATGTGATACCCTTGGCTATGTTATGACATGATAAGAAGACCCTCACCTGATGCTGGTGCAATGCTCTTGGACTTCCTAGCCTCCAGGGTCATGAAATAAATAAACTTATTTTCTTTATAAATTACCCAGTCTGTGGTATTGTTATAGCAACAGAAAATGAATTAAGACAGATACCATAAAGAAAGTGAAAAAGCAACCCACAAAATGAGAGAAAATATTTGCAACGTATGTATCTGATAAGAAACATGTATCTATAATGTATAAGGAACTCTTAAAAGCTCAACAATAAAAAGACAAACAACTCAATTTAAAAATAGGTAGAGGGTTTGAATCGATATCTTTCCAAAGAAGTTACATAAGTTGCCAATAAGGAAATGAAAAGATCCTCAACATCGTCTAATTGTGACATCTGTGACATTTTAAAATGCAAATCAAATCCAACATTAAATATCACTTCACACCCACTAGGATGAAAATATATGTAATAACAAATGTTGGTAAGCATGTGGAAAAATTGAGGATCTCATACATTGCTAGTGGAGATGTAAAATGGCATAGCTATTTTGGTAAATGGCCTGAAAGTTCCTCAAAAGGTTAAACATGGAATGACCATAAGACCCAGCAATTTTACTCCTAGATACATACTCAAGAGAAATGAAAACTTATGCCAAAAAAAAAAGCTTATGTGCATGTACTACATGCAAAAGTTCACAACAGCACTACTCATAATAGTTGAAAAATGGAAATAACCCAATGTCCATGAACTGATGAATGGATAAACAAAATGTGGCATGTCTGTATAGTGCAATATTATTCAGCTGCAAAAAGGAATTAAGTACTACATTCATGCTATAGCATGGATGAAACTTGAAAACACTATGCTAAGTGAAAGAAGCCCACATATTATGATTCTATTTATATAAAATATCCAGAACAGGCAAATGTATGGACACAGAAAATAGGTTAGTGGTTGCCCAGGGCTAGGGGTGGGTAATGAGGGATTTGAAGATGATGGCTAAGGGGTGTAGGGCTGTTGTCTGGGGCAATGAAAGTGTTATACAATTGATCGTGGTGATAGATTCGTATCTCTGTGAATATATCAAATATCATTCAATTGCACACTTCAAAGGAGTGAATCATAGGACATATGAATCATATCGCAATAAAGCTGTTACAAAAACCTTGAAGTTTTTTTTTTTTAATTACACTTTAAGTTCTAGGGTAGATGTGCAGAACGTGCAGGTTTGTTACGTAAGTATACACGTGCCGTGGTGAAAACCCTTAAAGTTTTATTGATTTAGTTTTTCCAGGGAAGACATCAGACTCAGAATTTATTTACTTATTCATTTATTTTGAGACAAGGTCTCATTCTGTTGCCTAGGCTAGAGTTCAGTGGTACGATTGCAGCTCACTGCAGCCTTAACTTCCTGGGTTCAAGTCATTCTCCTGTCTCAGCCTCCTGAGTAGGTGGGACCACAGGTGCACACCACTGTATTCGGCTAATTTTTAAGTTTTTTGCAGGGACAGGTTCTTGCCATCCTGCCCAGACTGATCTCAAACGCCTGGCTTAAGCAATCCTCCCACTTTGGCCTCCCAATGTGCTGGGATTACAAGCGTGAGACACCACACCTGGCCCTGAAGTTTCTTACTTTTTTTTTCTTTTGAGACAGGGTCTTACTCTGTCACCCAGGCTAGAGTGCCATGGCGTGATCACAGCTCACTGCAGCCTCAACCTCCCTGGGCTCAGGTGATCCTCCCACCTCAGCCTCTCGAGTAGCTGGGAGCACAACCATCAGGCCTGGCTAATTTTATGTATTTTTTGTACAGATGGAGTTTTTCCGTGTTTCCCTGGCTGGTCTCGAATTCCTGAGCTCAAGGAATCCACCTGCCTCGGCCTCCCAAAGTGCTGGGATTACAGATGTGAGCCACCATGCCTGGCCCCGCTGAAGTTTTAATAAAGCTATTTCAGACATTAAACCACTGAAAGAATTCATTTCCAGTAGACCCACACTACAAAAAAAAATTGTTTTAACTTCTTCAAGTGGTAGACAAATGGCACCAGTCAGAAACCCAAATCTATACACAGAAATGAAAAGCATCAGAAAGGGTAATTACATGTGTGAATAGAAAGAACTTTCTTATTTAAATCTCTTTAAAAGAAAATTGACTGTTTAAAAAGCAGCAACATGTCCGGATAAGGTGGCTCACCTGTAATTCAAGCATTTTGGAAGGCCTGAGCGGGGAGGATCACTTGAGCCAAGGAGTCTGAGATCAGACTGCCGGGCAGTATAATGAGGCCCTGTCACTACAAAAATTATATATATATATATATTATATATATATTAGCCTGACATTGTGGTGCATGCCTATAGTCCCAGCTACTTGGGAGGCTGAGGTGAGAGGATTGCTTGAGCCCAAGAGGTAGAGGCCGAAGTGAGCCGAGATTGTACCACTGCGCTCCAGCCTGGGTGACAAAGTGAGACCCTGTTTCAAAAGGAGGAAAACAGTAACGATATATGACAGGGTTTATAATATATGTAAAAGTAAAATATATGACAATAAGGGTATGAAGACCAAAAAGGAGAAATGGAAGCACCCTCATACTGGTAAATACAGCTTTCATACTGTAAATCTAATAGCATAAATCATTTGAAGTTAGACTGTGGTATACTAAAACTATTTAACACAAACCCTAAAGCAATCACTATACCAACACAACAAAGAGTTTTAGCCAATAAGTTAACAAGAATAAATAAATGTAATGATTGGGGCCGGACAGGGTGGCACATGCCTATTATCCCAGCACTTTGGGAGGCTGAGGCTAGTGGATCACCTGAGATCAGGAGTTCGAGACCAGCCGGCCAACATGGTGAAACCCTGTCTCTACTAAAAATACAAAAATTAGCAGGGTGTAGTGTCAGGTGCCTGTAGTTTCAGCTACTTGGAAGGCTGAGGTGGAAGTATTGCTTGAACCCAGGAGGTGGAGGTTGCAGTGAGCCAAGATAATGCCACTGCACTCCAGCCTGGGTGACAGAGTGAGACTTCATCTCAAAAAAACACAAACAAACAAACAAAAAACCCAGAATGATAAAAAATAATAAGAAAGTAAGAAAAAGAGACGAAGGGCAGCAGAATCAGAATCAGATGGAATAAATATAAAATAAATTGCAAGACAGTGTTTGTAAATTCAACCGTGTCAATATTCTTTTTAAATGTGAATAGTCTAAATATATCTATTAAAATACAAACATTCATTGGATAAAAAAGTAAGAATCAACTATATGCTGTCTATTAGAAACTCATTGCAAGTATAAAGATCTAGCCTGGCACAGTGATGTGCACCTGTGATTCTAGTTACTTGGGAGGCTGAGGAGAATATTACTTGAACCCAGGATCTCAAGACCAGCCTGGGCAATACAGTAAGACCCCATCTAAAAAAAAAAAGATCTATTATATGAAAAGTTACAAAATAGCAAAAGACATACTATGCGAGCACTAATTATGCTGGATTATCTACATTAATTTCAGAAACTGTAGAGTTCAGAGCAAGAGATAGTATTAGAAATAGAGATATTACATAATAATAGAAGGGTGAGTTTGGTTCCTTCAAACTATGAGGCAAAACTGATCGATCTAAAAGAAGCAAGACAACAAAAATAAAAGGAGCAATAGATAAATCTACAGGTACAGTGGGAGACTTCAACACTCCTCTTTAAGTAATTGATAAAACAAGAGGGCAGAAAATATGTAAGAATATAGATAACGTGAACTACATTATCAACCAACTTAACCTAATTGGTATTTATAACACTCCACCCATCAACAGCAGAAGAGACATTTTTTCCAAGTGCACTTGAATCATTCACCAACACAGACTATATTCTAAGTCATAAGACAAACCTTAACAAATTTAATTTTTTTACATATATATTTTATTGCATTTTAGGTTTTGGGGTACACGTGAAGAACATGCAAGATTGTTGCATAGGTACACACATGGCAATGTGGTTTGCTGCCTTCCTCCCCATCACCTATTTCTGGCATTTCTCCCCATGCTATCTCTCCCCAACTCCCCGCCCCCCGCTGTCCCTCCCCTTCTTCCCCCCTGACAGACCCCAGTGTGTGATGCTCCCCTCCCTGTGTCCATGTGTTCTCATTGTTCAACACCCGCCTATGAGTGAGAATATGCGGTGTCTGATTTTCTGTTCTTGTGTCAGTTTGCTGAGAATGATGCTTTCCAGGTTCATCCATGTTCCTACAAAGGACACGAAAAAAAAAAAAGAAATAAAAAATAAGCCAAAAAAAAAAAAAAAAACCTTAACAAATTTAAAAGAATATAAGTCACACAAAATATGTTCTCAAACCAGAAGGAAACTAAATAAGAAGTTGATAACAAAATGATATCTTGAAAAATCCCCAAATATTTGGAAATTAAACAGCATACTGTTTTTTGTTTTTGAGACAGGGTCTCTCTCTGCTGCGCACCTAGGGTGCAGTGACGCCATATAGCTCACTGTAACCTTGAAAACTCCTGGGCTCAAGGGATCCTCACCAAGTAGCCAGGACTACAGATGCCTGCCGAGTGGGATTCATCCTAGCTATACTCTGGAGGCTGAGGCAAGAGAATCCCTTCAGCCCAGGAGTCTGAGGCTGCAGTGAGCTATGATCATGCCACTGCACTCTACCCCAAGTGACAGAGCAAAACCTTGTCTCAAAATAAAAATAAAAGAAGCCAATCATATTTCTGTATGCCAGCAATGAGTAGTTGGAAGTAGAAATTTTTTAAATGCCTTTTACAATAATAGCACTGCAAATAAAATGCAAATAAAATGAAGTACTTAAGGATAATTCTAACAAAATGTGCATTTATCTTGCTGAAAACTATAAAATATTAATGAAGGAAATAAAAGATCTAAATAAATAGATACATTCTATATTTATGTTTTGGAAGTCTCAATACTATTAAGATGTTAGTCTTCTCCAAATTGATTTATAGATTAATTGTAATTCACATTAAAATCCCAGCAGACTTTTTTTGTAGATATAAACAAGTCATTATCATATAAAAAACATCCACCAATTCCTTAATATCATCAACTATCTCATCAGTGTTCAATTTATCTTGATTGTCTTAAATTTTTTTACTGTTGCTTTTTTGAATTAGGATCCAAATAAAATCCATGCATTACAATTGATTTATATTCATTTTAATTATAGCTTCTCCCCCCTACAATTCTGCCCTTGAAATTTATTTGCAAGTCAGGATTGAAATGATGTTTAAGTTTTGAAGATGAGGATAAACTAAAAACAGGGCTGTTTGTAAATTAGAGTTTCCCTTTATTTGGATTTTGGTTGTATCCCATGGTGTCATTGAACATGATGTTCTATATTCTGTATTACTTATAAACTGGTAGCTGAATCTAAAGCAAAGACTGTCCATCTACAAGTGATATCCGGCCCCCCCTTTTTTTTGAGATAAGGTCTCACTCTGTTGCCCAAGCTGGAGTGCAGTGACACCATCATAGCTCACTGTAGCCTTGAACTCCTGGGCTTAAGTAATCCACCCACCTCAGCCTCCAGAGTAACTGAGACTACAGGTGTGTGCAACCACACCTGGCTAATTTTTAAATTTTTGTAGAGATGAGTTTTCTCCATGTTACCCAGGCTGATCTTGAACTTCTGGGCTCAAGTGATCCTCCTGCCTCGTCCTCCGAAAGTACTGGGATTACAGGCAGGAGCCATGATGTCAGACCAGTTTCTGCATTTTTAAGGTCGGTAAAAATCCAAAACAAAAAAACATAAAACAAAGAAGAATATGCAACAGAGACAACTGATGGTCTACATAACCTAAAACATTTACGATCTGGCTTTTTACATAAAATATTTGTCAATTTTTGATTTAGAGGATTGATCCTCCGACAGTTTTTGTTTATTTGTTTTTTGGTTTTTGTTTTGGGGGATTTTTTTTGAGACGGAGTCTTGCTCTGTCACCCAGGCTGGAGTGCACTGGCACTATCTTGGCTCACTGCAACCTCTGCTTCCTGGGTTCAAGCAATTCTCGTGCCTCAGCCTCTGGAGTAGCTGGGATCACAGGCGCATGCCAACACACTAGGCTAATTTTTGTATTTTTACTAGAGATGGAGTTTTGCTATTTTGACCAGGCTGGTCTCGAACTCCTGACCTCAAGTGATCTACCCACCTCAGCCTCTCAATGTGCTAGGATTACAGGCATGAGTCATGGTGCCCGGCCTGACTCTCTGACAGTTTTAAATATATATTTTTTTTAATATTCAAAAATATATTTATATATTTGAGACAGAGTCTAGCTCTGTCGCCCAGGCTAGAGTGCTACAGTGGCAAGATCTCAGCTCACTGCAACCTCCACCTCCTGAGTTCAAGGGATTCTCCTGCCTCAGCCTCCCAAGTTGCTGGGATTACAGGTGCCCACCGCCCATGCCCAGCTAATTTTTGTATTTTTAGTAGAGATGCACTGTGTTGGCCAGGCTGGTCTCGAACTCCTGACCTTGTGATCCGCCCACCTCAGCCCCCCAAATTGCTAGGATTACAAGTGTGAGCCACTGTGCCCGGCCTAAATATATTTTTACATAGTAATTGTTCCGATGACGTTTTCTAAATTCTCTTGGGTCAGTTTGATCATTTAAATTTTTCTAAGAAACAGTCTATCTCCTTGACATTTTCAAACTTATTTGCATAGAGTTGTACATAGCACTCTCAAGTAAATTAAAAATAAAAACCAATTTTCCATTATTATTCTTGCCCTAAATTTCAATCCCATCTTTACCACTAACCAAACTTCCAAGCAATTTGGAGCAAATAATTTACCTCTTTGGAGTCTCATTTTCTTGCAAAATGGGACTAAGAATAAAAGCTACCTCATAAAATTTTTGCGAGAATAAGGTACAATAATGTATGTGAAATTAGTTTGTAAAATAGTAGAGTTCATGCAGATGTTCATGAATATTTTTAACCTGCTAGGAGACTTAAATGCAGTCATTTCATGTATGTGAACTTTTCCTTTTAACCTTGAGCTGTTACCCTCAAGTGGGAAGATGTGGGATGAGATCTAGTATATAAGTGCCTTAGATAGTACAGTTGGTTGTGAGGAACAATGGCAGAGAATGTGGTTACGGATGCTAACAAGTGGGTAGACACGGTGATGGGAGTCAACAGAAGGTCTCTTTTGATTGCTTTTGTTTTCTCAGTGAAGTAGGGGGCAAAGTTTTCATCTGAAATTCAGGACTGGAGAGGAGACATTGAAGATTCGAAGAGAAAGAAGGTATGAGAGAATCTTTAGGTGAGTGGGCACGTAAATGGACTTAAGAAACTGGTGTGATCACCAGGCAACATTAAGGGTCTACGAAGTTCTGTGGTCTCTTAAAGTGAGACCAGTCAGCGAAGTTGTGTGTTCTACTCTGATCATATTTAGCTGACCATGCAAACACCAAGTATACAGAGTGCTGGGTTTAACCAGGGTTATACTTTGCCAAATGAGTGAGACAAAAGCAAAAGAGGGGCAAGGGACTTGAGAATGTTGCAGAGAAATGATTGTGGTGATTGATTCAGTGGAATTTAAACTGAATAAAGAGAGAAAAGTGGAGATTGGGGGGATAAAAGACAGTAAAACTTTGGTAAATCAGTGGATTGTAGGTCTCAAGTGGATCAAAGTGTAGAAGGAGTGAGGTGGTCTTGTCTCTTTCCCTGAGCTTTTATTGCTTGATTTTTCTTAGACCTTGTGTCACATATATTAAAGCTTTGTGCTTCTCTGAGAATCCACACATAGACAGAAGTAGGAAATAATCTGGAGGGCTGGACTGAAGAATTAACTATATTTTAAATTTTGTAGGCCGGGAGCAGTGGCTCACACCTATAATTCCAGCACTTTGGGAGGCCAAGGCAGAAGGAGCATTTGAAGGCCTGAGTTTGAGCCTGCAGTGAGCCTCAAAAAATAAATACATATATACATATATATATCTGCATACAAGTAGTTCAGATATTAGTGAGTCATCTACTCATCCTAAGGGACTGCAATGTGTTAGAAACTCAGTGGCCTCTGCTGCCCTTTGTCATACCCACTCACAGGATTCTCTGTTCCCAATCTTATTAGAGAGGAAACTTTAAAATAATTCTGATGTGGTTCATTCTTTCCTTCCTTTTACTTTTCTTCTTTCTTTCTTTTTCTTTCTTTCTTTCTTTCTTTCTTTCTTTCTTTCTTTCTTTCTTTCTTTTCTTTCTTTCTTTCTTTCTCTTTCTTTTTCTTTCTCTCCTTTTCTTTCTCTCTTTTTCTCTTTCTCTTTCTTTCTCTCTCTTTCTCTTTCTTTCTCTTTCTCTTTCTTTCTATTTCTTTCTTTCCTTCTTTCCTTTCTCTCTTTCTTTCTTTTTTTGTTTCATCTCTTTCTTTCTTTCTTTCTTTCTCTCCCTTTCTCTCTCTCTTTCTTTCTCTTTCTTTTCTTTTTTGTTTCATCTCTTTCTTCTTTTTTCTTTCTTTCTTTCTTTCTTTCTTTCTTTCTTTCTTTCTTTCTTTCTTTCCTTCCTTCCTTCCTTCCTTCCTTCCTTCCTTTTCTCTTTCTTTCTTTCTTTCTTTCTTTCTTTCTTTCTTTCTTTCTTTCCTTGCTCTGTTGCTCAAGCTAGAGGGCAGTGGACTCATTGTAGCCTCAACCTCCTGGGCTCAAGCAATCCTTCCGCCTCAACCCCCAAAGTAGCTGAGACTACAGGCACCTGCCACCAGGTTCCGCTAATTTTTGTATTTTTTTTTTTTTTTTTTTTTTTTGTAGATATGGAGTTTTGCCATGTTTCCCAGGCTGGTCTCGAGCTCTTGGGCTCAAGCGATCTGCCTGCCTTGGCCTCCCAAAGTGCTGGGATTACAGGTGTGAGCCACTGCACCTGTGAAGTTTGTGTGCTCATTCACTAAATCAAAAACACCTCGTGTGGTGTTTTTTATATTACAGTTTGCTTCAAACTTTAACCTGGGAAGCATGGAAAGTACTGAGGTGCTGCTGCATATTCCTAAGGGTATCCTTTCCTTTGCTATTCTTCCTCTTTCTTTGTCAGAATTCATCCTTCTCAAGAAAGCAATGTGGGGAGGGGCGGAAAGTAGGAGTGTGTAGCACTGTGTGTCATTTTAATGGCAACCTAATTGCGTAGGTTTTGTTTGCTTTTCAGAAGTGCAGTTTTTAGATGAACTCATTCAGAACAAATATTGACCATACATTCGCCCATAGTGGCCCTGTGTCCACCTTTTTTTCAGTTACAAAAAGGGAAAGCATTGCTGTCAAGAAGCAAGGTGGTGAAGGACCAGAAAAAAAGGCAGAAGGAACAATGGAAAACAATAGAGGAAGAAATGCCTCCCGTTGGCTAGCGAGATACTAACATTCACCACTCAGTTTATCCAAGTTCCATTTCACTCTTCAGCTTCCTTCAGTCCCTTGGCCTGACTTTGCTGACAATCATTTTATGTCACCTTCCAACTGCCTGACCTCAAGTCTTCCCATCTCAATTCTCTATTCATGGGCCTTGCTCTCTTCAATCCATCACTGGCAGTGTGGGTTGATTTTTGTGTTACTAAAAAACAGAAACATTCTGGCCAGGCGCAGTGGCTCACGCCTGTAATCCCAGCACTTTGAGAAGCCAAGGCACGTAGATCACTTGAGGTCAGGAGTTGGAGACCAGCCTAGCCAACATGGTGAAACCCTGTCTCTACTAAAAATACAAAAATCAGTCGGGTGTGGTGGCATGCGCCTGTAATCCCAGCTACTCAGGAGACTGAGGCAGGAGAATAGCTTGAACCTGGGAGGCGGCGGTTGCAGTGAGCCGAGATCGTGCTACTGCGCTCCAGCCTGGGTGACAGAGCAGGCCTCTGTCTCAAAACACACACACATACAAACACAAAGCACATTCTAACAGACACAGGACACTTAACTTCATATTTTTATATAACTATGTGTTCTCAATTTTTACAACAAATGTCATTTTTTTAGTTTAAAATTTTATTTATTTTAAAATATTTTTATGTGAGAAAAAGCAAAAGTTCTCGTCCAACCATCCTGGCATGGTATCTGTCTGTCTGTCTGTCTGTCTGTCACACAGGTCACTCAAGTTAATGGGAAAGAAAGAACAGGGGGGCCAAATTCTGAAGTTATAAATAATAGAAAATAAAACATCTTCTATCTCCAGTGGGGAGATAGATGAGAGTATGGAAGGGCAAGACTGGGTGGGGATGGGCAGCAAACATGTGTTTCTTATTTTTTTAATTGTTATTATTTTTTTGAGACAGAGTCTTGCTCTGTCATCCAGGCTGGAGTGCAGTGGGGTGATCTCCGCTCACTGCACCCTCCAGCTCCTGAGTTCAAGCAATTCTCCTGCCTCAGCCTCCAGAGTAGCTGGGATTACAGGCACGCACCACCATGTCTGGCTAACTTTTGTATTTTTAGTAGAGACCGGGTTTCCCCGTGTTGGCCAGGCTGATCTCGAAATCCTGACCTCAGGTGATCTGCCCACCTCAGCCTCCCAAAGTGCTGGGATTATAGATGTGAGCCACCATGCCTGGCCAAACATGTGTTTCTATTGTAAATATTAATAGCTAACATTTAACTCAGTCCTCACAACTCTCTTGGGCAGGTATTGTTACCATCTCCATTTTACAGATGATGAAACTGAGGCATGGAGAGATTTAGTAACTTGACAAAAATGACCCGATTTACTAATGATGGAGTTGAGTTTCAAACCCAGATAGTCTGGTTCCAGAGTTTGTGTACTTATTCACTACATCAAGCTGCCTCTTTGAAAATGTAAATATAAAAAGTCAAGATAAAATGAAAGTAAAATTGCTTCCTTGACACTCCTACTGCCACCACTATTTTTCAGATGACTGTCACCTTGTGTTTAGGGTACGCATGAAATACCTTTCAAATGCTGTCTTGTATTCTTACCGCCCACCTCTCTGTAGGCAGGTTCAAGCTGACAGTACTTGTCTACCCTGTGCTTTATCTCACAGAATCCCACAGCCTTCTTCTTGCCTGTGGGAGCCTGTTCCAACATTCTGAAGCATGCACAAGTCTGGAGGTGAGAGGGAATTAACACTGCACATAGTGACTCCTGACCAATGGGATACAGGAGCTGTAGAGAGACTCCCACCCTTCCGTCCCTCCAGTGAACAACTCGGAATTGCAGAATACATGGCTCAGTGGGATTGACCTTCAGGTGCCCAGCTGGAAATATATTCTTTTAACGACTTTCCCTCCTTTTCTGCTTCACTCTTTCATGTCCCCCACTCCTGTTACATAGGATGACTTCCCAATATCAATACCAACGTGAAAGTCCTTGTCTCAGGCTCTGCCTTCTGGTGGAAATCCAGGAATAGACAGACAACTGCAGCAATAAGATATATTTTACTTTATTTTTAGCATTTGACTTTCTTATGTATTTTCTCTTTCAAGCCTCCAAAAATTTATCTAATACTGACATATCCCCATTTTTTTAAAACTGAGACAGAGTCTCAGCTCACTGCAACCTCCACCTCCCGGAATTCAAGTGATTATCCTGCCTCAGTCTCCCGAGTAGCTAGGATTACAGGCACCTGCCACCACGTCTGGCTGATTTTTGTATTTTTAGTAGAGATGGGGTTTTGCCATTCTGGCCAGGCTGGTTTTGAACTCCTGATCTCAAGTAATCTGCCCGCCTTGGCCTCACAAAGTGCTGGGATTACAGGTGTGAGCCACCTCGCCCGGCCTGATATACCCCCATTAATTAATTAATTAATTAATTTATTTATTTATTTTGAGATGGAGTCTTGCTCTGTTGCCTAGGCTGGAGTGTGGTGGTGCGATCTTGGCTCACCATAACCTGTGCTTCCCGATTTCAAGTGATTCTCCTGCCTCAGTCTCCCAAGTAGCTGGGATTACAGGCACCTGCCACCAAGTCTGGCTCATTTATTTTTATTTTTTTGTATTTTTACTAGAGACATGTTTTCGCTGTGTTAGCCAGGCTGGTCTCGAACTCCAGACCTCACCTGATCTGCCCACTTTGGCCTCCCAAAGTGCTGGGATTACAGGTGTGAGCCACTGTGCCCAGCTTATATCCCCATTTTATATATATATATATATATATATATATATATATATATTTTTTTTTTTTTTTATTGCATTTTAGGTTTTGGGGTACACGTGAAGAACATGCAAGATTGTTGCATAGGTACACACATGGCAGTGTGATTTGCTGCCTTCCTCCCCATCACCTATATTTGGCATCCCTCCCCATGCCATCCCTCCCCAATTCTCCACCCCCTGCTGTCCCTCCCCTTTTCTCCCCGACAGACCCCAGTGTGTGATGCTCCCCTCCCTGTGTCCATGTGTTCGCATTGTTCAACACCCGCCTATGAGTGAGAATATGTGGTGTTTGATTTTCTGTTCTTGTGTCAGTTTGCTGAGAATGATGGTCTCCAGGTTCATCCATGTTCCTACAAAGGACACGAACTCATAGTTTTTGATGGCTGTATAATATTCCATGGTGTATATGTGCCACATTTTCCCTGTCCAGTCTATCATCGATGGGCATTTGGGTTGGTTCCAGGTCTTTGCTGTTGTAAACTGGGCTGCAATGAACATTCGTGCGCATGTGTCCTTATAGTAGAATGATTTATAATTCTTTGGATATATACCCAATAATGGGATTGCTGGGTCAAATGGAATTTCTATTTCTAGGTCCTTGAGGAATCGCCACACTGTCTTCTACAATGGTTGAACTAATTTACACTCCCACCAACAGTGTAAAAGTGTTCCTATTTCTCCACATCCTCTCCAGCATCTGTTGTCTCCAGATTTTTTAATGATTGCCATTCTAACTGGCGTGAGATGGTATCTCATTGTAGTTTTGATTTGCATTTCTCTAATGACCAGTGATGATGAGCATTTTTTCATATGTTTGTTGGCTTCATGTATGTCTTCTTTTGTAAAGTATCTGTTCATATCCTTTGCCCACTTTTGGATGGGCTTGTTTGTTTTTTTCTTGTAAATCTGTTTCAGTTCTTTGTAGATTCTGGATATCAGCCCTTTGTCAGATGGGTAGACTGCAAAAATTTTTTCCCATTCTGTTGGTTGCCGATTCACTCTAATGACTGTTTCTTTTGCTGTGCAGAAGCTGTGGAGTTTGATTAGGTCCCATTTGTCTATTTTGGCTTTTGTTG
>PVKV010025008.1:0-30364 GCA_004027835.1 Alouatta palliata | reverse complement strand
CATGTGTGTGGGCACGTGCATGTGTGGGTGTGTGCAGGTGTGTACAGTGTGTGCACATGTGGGTGTGGGCATGCATGTGTGTGGGCACGTGCATGTGTGGGTGTGTGCAGGTGTGTAAAGTGTGTGAACATGTGGGTGTGGGCATGCATGTGTGTGAGCATGTGCATGTGTGGGTGTGTGCAGGTGTGTACAGTGTGTGAACATGTGGGTGTGGGCATGCATGTGTGTGAGCACGTGCATGTGTGGGTGTGTGCAGGTGTGTACAGTGTGTGCACATGTGGGTGTGGGCATGCATGTGTGTGGGCACGTGCATGTGTGGGTGTGTGCACCTGTGTAGGAGTGTGTGCACAGGTGTGTGAGTGGGGGGTGTGTATGGATGTGTGTACGTGTGTGCAGGTGAGTGTGCTAGTGTGTGCAGGTGAGGAGTGTGCTAGTGTGTGGTGCCGGGGAAGCCAGTGTGGACATCACTCACACGTCCTCTCAGGAGGGACGCTGAGCTGCTGCCCCTACTGTGAGCTTTAGCTAATGCCGGATGACAGTCATCTCACGTAGCCAGGTACAGATAAAGTACAACATACTCCTTAGTCCCTTCCAGTTCCTGTCTGCCATGTCCCACAGGGGGCCTGCGCTCCATCTCCTAAGCACCTAGGCTCCCACCCCCAGCATGAGCCCCGCTGTGTCCCCCTCTCTCTGCCCTGTACCCTCCTCAGAACCTCGGCCCTCTCCCTGTGCTGGGCCGGCCCGTGTGAGACAGAGGAGCACCTGGCCCCCACATCAGTGTCCAGGGCACACTTACCCAGTGAGTGCATGGCCAGCCACCACACCCAGCCATGGGTGGCAGGAGCCCCTCACCCCCTGCAGCCCTGCCACCCTGCTCCTGCCCCTTCAGTGAGTCTCCACTTTGCAGGAGAAGTGGGGGCTCAGAGAGATGGGGGAGTCAGTGGAGGGAACAGGGAAACAGGACCTTCCCTCCTGGTCCTCAAAGGTGCAGGCGCTGGTGGGCCTGGCTTATTGTGGAGGCTGCAGCTTTTGTGCTCCTTCCGACACCACAGAAATCTACCACACACCCTCCGAAGTAAATAAGTGATTAAAATCAACCAGGATGGGGGCATGTCACCAAAATGGAATGCAAGCAGTCACAAATGAACTTCACCCAGGCGAGTTGGGAAGGAAATCTATCGCCTGCTTTGGAAGATTGATCATAGGCTGTAAGACAGAAAGAACAGCATGCGGACGCTGTGCCCTAGTTTGTGAAGCTGTTTTGTGCACAACCTGAGTTAGTAATTATGAAATGACTGTGTGTGTGCCCCGGAATTGAGTAAGCAAGCGTATTGTGGGTGATTGGAGCCAGATTCATAATTTGCGGGACCCAGTGCAAAATGAGATTGCAGGGCTCTTGCTCCAAAGTCATTAAGAACTTCAGGACAGTGATAGCAGAGCCTCGAACCCCTAAGCAGGAGGCCCCATGGGGCTGCTCAGGTCACCTGCCCACGGTCGTGCTGAGAGTGACACTCTCGCTGCTGGAGGAGAGAGCCATGAGTGAGGAGCGCGAGAGGCTGCAGGGAGGCGGCAGGAGCTTGTGGTTCCAGTACAGAAGTGTCAGAAGACGGCTGGGTAGACAGGTGTGAGCCTGGCATGGGCCCGTGTGTTCTCTCCGAGGCTTTAGCAGTGTCCACTAGGGAACCTCGGAACGGAGAGCCTCCGCAGCCATGGGCACCCCCGGAGCCGAGTCTCGGGCACCAACATCCTTCTCCAGGGCCAGGTACTGGGGCCCCCAGAAAGCACCAAGGCAAGGAGGGTCCTGGGTGAACCTGGAGCACCTGTGGTCCCACAAAGTGAAGCAGAGCGCCCAAAGGGCAGCGGGGTGTCGAAAGGAGACAGGACCAATCTAAATGGCTCCAGAGCCAAACCTGGGACAATCAGAGCAAAACAGTAAATAATCATCGTGATGGGTCAGGCGCAGTGGTACAGGCCTGTGATCCCAGCACTTTGGGAGGCCAAGGCGGGCAGATTGCTTGAGTCTCAGAGTTCTAGACCAGCCTGGACAACAGGGAAACTCTGCCTCTTCAGAAAATAAAAAATTAGCCGTGCACGGTGGTGCGTGCCTGTGGTCCCAGCTACCCAGCAGGCTGAGGTGGGAAGATCATTTGAACCAGGAGACAGAGGTTTCAGTGAGCTGAGATCATGCCACTGCACTCCAGTCTGGGTGACAAGAGTGAGACCCTGTCTCAAAAAAGAAAATTATAGTAATAGCTTGTAACCCATCTAATAAGGCTAAATGCTCACAAGTCTGTACATAAATACATAGATACATAAGTGGAAAGAGAAGGTGAAAGCTCGTCCCCTACGAATCGCAATTAATAAATGCAGAAGGAACAATGGCAACAGAGAACGGCCATTTTGCAAACAACGCAGGAGCTGCTGAGGGAAGGTACGATGAGCAGGCACAGTTAGGGTGAGAAATGGGATACTCCTTGGCCTCAAATGATCTCCCCACAAGGTAATTAAAGGGAAAATGTAAGTCCGCCATGGAGAGGCCTGGAAGACGCCCCGATCCCAGCAACCGAGCTTAACACACCTGCCACAGAGAGGCCTGTGTCACAGGTCTGATGAGACACTCAAGGTCAGCCTGGCGTGGCCTCTGTGGGCCCTGCCCAGAGGGCGTGTCCTAAACACACTCACGAGGAGCAGCTGTGTGCCGGGTAGTGGCCACACTCTCCCAGCTGTCCCCACTGGGAGGCAGCCCGGGAGAATGACAGCCAAATGCAATGTGTGCTCCTGGACTGGGCCGTGCACCAGGAAGACCCGGGGTGGATCTCTAGGTTACTTACAGTATCGCATTCAAAATAATTTTTAAAAAGTAGTATTGCGCTGGTGTGAATTTCCTAATTTTGAACATTGCACCACGGTTCTCTACATGAGACGATAACTTCTAGGGAAACTGCTTACAAGATAGGCTGGAATTCTTTGCACTCTTTTTGTTTTTTGTAATTTTTTTATAACTCTGAAATCTTGGAAATTAAGAAGGAAAACAAAAGATTATCTTTTGTCCTCGGAGAATATCCTGCTAAGTATAAACAGCGTGAGTGCTGTGCTCACAAGCACGGCACCTGAAGGCCGGGTGCCGTGGCTCACTGTAATCCCAGCACTTTAAGGGGCCAAGGTGGGTGGATCACCTGAGGTCAGGAGTTCAAGACCAGCCTGGCCAACATGGGGAAACCCCTTCTCTACTAAAAATACAAAAATTAGCCGAGTGTGGTGGTGTGCACCTCTAATCCCAGCTACTCAGGAGGCTGAGGCAGGAGAATTGCTTGAATCTAGGAGGCGCAGGTTGCAGTGAGCTGAGATTGCACCACTGCACTTCAGCCTGGGCAACAGAGCAAGACTCTGTCTCAAAAAAAAAAATTATAAGACGGAAGCATTGCCCTTTCCCACAAAGGAACAAATGACTCCCTGTTCAGCCAGAAGACTCGGTCTGGCTAAGACCATAAAAGGGAGGATCCCCCAAGGATCAATTACAAGCAAAATGAACGGCTCCGTGTCGGGCATCCTAAGTGTTCCCACTGCTGTTACACTTCAGAAGTCACTCGCTGGGTACCCTGTCCAGGATGAAACCTGCGTCTTCGGCGTCCCTGCAGGCATGGGAGGAGGACACCATGACTACACCTGTGAGACCCTGGAAAGCGTGAAGCTGTGGTTTTGCAAATGCACAAATAAACCACATAGCGAAGAGGAGCATGGGCAGCCATCAGCCACGCCAATCCTCCTCGCCTGGCTTGGACCTTTGTCAGGACCTTTAGTAACTGCCTCATCATTACTAACTTTTGGCTCCTAGCAAAGCTCGAGTCCTTTAGGCTACAACAGTTCCACACGGAGACGACGCAGGCTTCAACCCTCCCATCCTCTGACCTGGAGAATGAGAGCAGCCGGCCTCTGGCCCCTTAGATCAGGCACCAGAGATTTTCACTTCTCCAACATCACGGAGGGCCTGTGCCCATGAGTTTAGACTTATTTGTTTAATTTATGAGCACTCTTTTATTTATAAGCCAATTTGATAGCATGCTAGACACAACACACATCATGCAAATGAACTGACTGTTCAAGACAGCTGGATCCATATTATTTATAAAATTGGGACCTGTTTACCTGACCAAATCTTATGTGCCCTGATAAGTATGAAAGACACGGAGAAGTGGAAAAAGATTCTGTAGAAGGGAGGGAGTGAATCACATTGTCTAGCATGAGATCTTGGAGTCTCTGAGCCACCAGAGAACTTACCCAGCAGCAGAGATACCAAAGAAAGATGTTGAAGCGGCCACTTGTCTGCCTGCAGGAAGCCATCCATCAGATCCAGGGTCCGAGGCCCCAGGACACTGACGAGCAAAACACCTCTGTGGGGGTAGCAGAAGACGGTTAGCTCTAGTGTTGATAGGCAGCTTTTTCCTTTCGCACCCAGGATGGTTAGGACATTCTCATTGCCAATGGCCCTTTTGCTTATGGCAGGCACACTGATTCTGGCCCAAGGACCAGCAAATCAAGAGCTCTTGTCTGGACATCTCCGATGCCCATCTCATGACACTCTCTCAGGATGGGGAAGGCTGAGGGGTAGGGCTCTTACGGCAGTTATTAGCAATTGCACATTCTGGTATTTATCTTGCTCTTACTTCTTTCACTTTTGCCCTGTTCCTATTGTTGTGAACTGCCTTGCGGATAAAACTTGTCTGAATGCTGATTTTTCCTTGCAGTACCTAAGAACAAGCATTCTGTCTCTAACACTCAGAAATCTGCAGGTCTAAGCACAGCTTTGTGCCAATTGATCCTCAGCTAGAGCTAGTACCCCGGAGTACTTCCAACACAGGCCAGCATAAAAGGCGCCCCAGTTGCAAGCGTTCTGAGGTGCTCACCATCATCCCCATGTCTAGCTCGGATTTCTACCGGCACAGGAGTTAGTTCTAAGTCCAGCAAGAGGAAAAGCAGCCGGACCTTTGCCGTCACTCCCTTTCAGATTCCCATACCCTGTTGAGAAGGAATAAGCAAAGGTAGCAAGGCCTTACAGAGTGCTGGAGAACAAAATATGATAAAAGAAGTATTTTACCAAGCAAAGCGTAGAAGGAAAAATATAGATAAAGTGACAGTAAGAAAATACTGTTTCAGAAAATAACTTTTGGGATGAAGACAAGAAAAGACAAGGCCAAGATTCCTCTAGGGTAGCCTCTAACAATCCTACAGAGAATGCCAGTGCCAAAAACCCTGGTGCTTCTGGGGCTGGCCTCAATACCAAATGCCGAAAACCCTGGCGCATCTGGGGCTGGCCTCAATACCAAATGCCGAAAACCCTGGCGCATCTTGGGGTGGCCTGAAATACCAAATGCCCAAAACCCAGAGTACTTGAGTATCAGTCAATGAGGGTTCCCACACTAAATGCCAAAAACCCAGCACATCTAGCAGGTGTCAAACAGTGAACCCCAAAGGCCAAGTTGGGGCCACAGAACAACATGACTCTGCTGTCCTAGGGTACACAACAGGGGACCTCTCACAACCAAGTGTCCTGCCTTCAGTAATTGCCCAAATACCGTTAACAGGGAGCCAAAGCAAACATTGCAAATGAAACATACATTTCAAAGCAGAAATTAAAATAAAAGAAAATGACCAATAGACAATGAAATGGCATTAGAGGAGACAGGACCAAGAGAAGGAATGACAAGGATGTGACTGGTCAGTCATGCTCTGGGGGACTTTGAATTGACCATCTAGCCAAAGGTCTAATTTTCTGGCTCACCTGATATTGGCAGGGGTGGGCAGAGGGGAGGACACTCACCTGTCTGTAGGAGCCAAAATGGCACCAACCAGTCTCCATCTCTATGCCTGGGTCAAGGTCTCCTCTCAGGGTTTCCCCAGCTTGGGCAGCCTCAGCACATGGACCGGTGACCTGCCAGCCAGAGCATGAGTCCCACGTGTGGTGGTGGCACTAGGGCTACTCCCATAACCACTCAGTTCTGCGCTTGCCAGGAAAGATGTCCGCTATGGAAGAGCCTTTGGCTAAGGTTACAGCTCTGTGCACTAGCATCTCTATGACTGACTTCCTTCAATCGCTGCAGAGCCAATCGCCATCTCTCTCTGATCGCTGCTGCTTGCCATCCCGCCAGCCACCATCTAGCCAATCACCACTGCTCTGCCGGCTGCTGTCTCACTACCTCTCCACTGCCCAGCCTTCTTGTCAGTTGCCACCTCACCACTTCTCTTCTTTCAAGAGACCTCAGTTGTCCCACCAACTGCCGACCACCACCTCTCTGCCACCTCACCACCCCTCCACCCACCACCACCTCCTCCACTGTCTCATCTTAATGTCTGCCAGATGATACAGGACAGGTGAGTCCCAAAACAGCGGCATAGCCCAGGAGGGTTCTTGGCTTTACCCAGGAAAAAATTCAAGGGTGAGCTGGCAGCGTTAGGCAGCAATCTTATTGACCAGCACTGTTCCATGTAGATCAGGGCTGACTCATAGGCAGTGTGCCCAGAGTCCACAGCATACGGCTTGTTGCCAACTGTATTTATACCCACTTCTGCCCACTTTCAATTACATGCAACTTAAGCAGCAGGTCAATGCAAATTGAGTGGCGGGTTATCCAGAACTTTCTAGAAAAGGGGTGATAACTTCCATGTTATTGCCATAAAAAGCAGTGGTAACTCCTGGGTTGTTGCCATGGCACTTGTAAACTGTCATGGCACTGGTAGGCGTGCCTTATGCTAACGAGCAACATGAGCAGCCAGGGGTCGCCCTCTTACCATCTGCTGGTCTCTGCCAGTCTCCACTTCACCTCATCTGGACTGGGGCTTGCTTTGGTCAGCAAGGCTGTGACCAAGAAACAAGCCTGCCACCCTCCCACCTCACTTGCACTTAACACCACCTCTGGAAGATAACTGCATATCAGCACAGAGATAACTGTTTTCTTCTTCTTTACAGATGCGTTGGCAGGTGTGCCTCAGTTAATTCGCTAAACCTTCTTCTCTTAGATGTTTGGTGTTTCCAAACCTTTGCCACTATCTGTGATACCACAGTGAGCAGCATGGAACACTTGCTGTGTGTCCGGCCATCTCAGGGACACATGTCACATTTGTTGTTGTAGCTGGGTAAGCGGGGAGGCCTCCCCACAGCCACCTCCCCTCCCAGGTGGCGGCACCCCAGGAGCCGCCCATCCCCTTGGGGGTGCAGAGGCGCTGTTGGAAGTCTGCATCTCTGCCGATCTGATGGGTGGGAAATGGCGTGCAGAGGACCTGGGGTGTGCACTTTTACTGTAAGTGAGGCTTCTTCTCAGGAGAGGCCTCTTCACAGGGGAGAGCCCTTTGCCTTTCTTTTTCTGTGCCCATTTTGCCAACAGATATTTGCGTTTTTGCCTTAACTGTTAGGAGCTTGTTATACTTTGCAGAGCTTGGTCCTTTGTGCGGTAAGTTCCAAGCATTTCCCCATGTGCTATGTCTGTCATTTTCTTCATGGGCTTTTGTTAATGCAAAAATGTTTGGTTTTTTTTTTTTTTTTTTCCAGATGGAGTCTTGCTCTGTCACCCAGGCTGGAGTGGAATGGCACAATCTTGGCTCACTGCAACCTCCACCTTCCGGGTTCAAGCAATTCTCCTGCCTCAGCCTGCTGAGTAGCTAGGATTACAGGTGTCTGCCATCGTGCCTGGCTATTTTTCCTTTTTTGTATTTTTGCAGAGACAGGGTGTCACACACCAACCAAATCTCCAGTCCTCTGCAGACACCACCCAAGTGTCCCACAATGTAATCCAACTCTGACATGAACCGGCACGAGCGCAGACCCTGAAGGCTAAAGGCTTTGCCTGTCGGGCTGCGCCCCGCTCCGCCAGTCACAAGTACCATGTCCTTAAGCCACCCACATGTCAGTCCAACGTGGCTGCAAACGGAGGGTCCCACAGTCCCCTCCTGAAATTCAATAATTTGCCGGGATGGCTCGTGGAAGTCAGGGAGACACCTTACTTACCATTGCTGCTTTCTTGGAGAGGATATTGTGAAGAATACGAGTGAGCGGCCAGATGCGGAGGTGCCTGAGGCCAGGTCCAGTGCCGGGGGCCAGTGCCGGAGGGGTCCCAAGCACAGGAGATTCTGTTGTCCCCATGGACTTGGGGTGTGCTCCCTCCCACACGAGGATGTGTTCACCAAGGCTCTCCAAATCCCGTGGGTGAGGGTTTCTGATGGAGGTGTGATCACATGGACATGACTGGTGACATCTTTGGCAATTGTTCGTTGGCCTCCCTCTGCAATCCCCGGCCCCGGAGATTGAGGAGTGTGGCTGAAAGTTTCCACCTTCAATCACATGGTTGGTTCCCCTAGCAACCAGCCCACCCTCAAGCTCTCTAGGGTCCGACCAGGAGTCCCCACATAGCATAAACTCAGGAGACGTACAAAGGGGCTTGTTACGAGTACTCAGAGATGCTTCTCTCGCCTCCTACCACACAGGACACTCCAAGAAGTGCTGTGTCAGGAACTGGGGACAAAATAGAATGTATATATATATATTTTTTGAGGCGGAGTCTTGCTCTGTCACGTAGGCTGGAGTGCAGTGGTGTGATCTCAGCTCACTACAACTTCCACCTCTCAGGTTCAATCAATTCTCCTACCTTAGTTTCCTGAGTAGTTGGGATTGCAGGCGCCCACCACCACACCCGGCTACTTTTAGTATTTTTAGTAGAGATGGGGTTTCACCATGTTGGCCGGGCTGGTCTCGAACTCCTGGCCTCAAGTGATCTGCCCATCTCAGCCTCCCAAAGTGCTAGGATTACAGGCGTGAGCCACTGCACTGGGTCTGAATATATATTTTCTACTATGTCACAGCAGATATTCCCAGCATCCCTCACCAACCTCATACCTCTGAACCCAGACCCACCATGAGTCCCAGCCTGCAGAAGACCCCGCATCAGCCTCAGACCCAACCCAAAACAGCCTCTAGCCCCATCCAGCCCTGAGCGTCCCCTCCAGTGTGCCTCCTGGAACCCGCAGACCTGCCCCCACCCCGCCCTGACTGGCCCCAGGCCTCCACACCCTACTCCTGTGTCCACATCAGCTTTCTCCTCTCTTGCAGAGTAACCCACCGGCAGCCACACACCGAGGCTTTTTTCTTAAAAAAGAGAACCCCACCCACGAGCCCACTGCACAACTCATTGATGACGCCAGCTACCTGTGTTGTCCACACCACAGCCCACCCCTCCCATGGCTTAGCTCCTGCACTGGACACCATTAACCACACCCTCCTCCTGCCCTCTTCCTCAAAACCCCCAGGACTCCCCAGCTTCTGGTCCCCCACTCCCTGCATGTGGACGTCTGGGCACCTAGTAGCCTGGGTGACCCTGGGACCCTGGAGAGTACAAAGGTAGCTGGGGCTATGCTCCACCCAGCCGGAAGACTCCAGGGCACCCACAGGACCATGAGGGGCCCCTGCAGGGACCCCCTGGCCACCATCACAGCCCATCTGTCCAAAGCCGGTACCTTTGGAGAACTCCTCACACCGCTAGTCCTCTGAAGCAGGAGCTAGGTGGAGGTTGGACTGCCCTCACAGGGAATACTCTGGGTGGCCAGGGCCTGAGGAACGAGGAGCCTCGGGCAGTGATAACCCTGAGAGCCAGGGTCACATCCTGTGTGGACCAGAAGCCACTCAGGAGTCAGCCCCCAGGACAAGGGTCCCTCCATCGGGCCCACTCAGGGCCCTGTGCAAAATGAAAACGTGGAGTGCCTCATTAAAAAGCAGGGGAAAGTGCCATGAGAGGTATTAAAATACACAACTTTTTCTTTTTTCTTTTTTTTTTTTTCCAGACAGAGTCTCGCTCTGTTGCCCAGGCTGGAGCACAGTGGCACGATCTCAGCTCACTGCAACCTCCGCCTCCCAGGTTCAAGTGATTCTCCTGCCTCATCCTCCCAGGCAGCTGGGATTACAGGC
Source organism: Alouatta palliata (assembly GCA_004027835.1). NCBI lineage: Eukaryota > Metazoa > Chordata > Mammalia > Primates > Atelidae > Alouatta > Alouatta palliata. Next base: position 20,415 of record PVKV010025008.1, on the reverse strand, counting down.
ACCCACCACCATGCCCGGCAATTTCAGTATTTTCAGTAGAGATGGGATTTCGCCACATTGGTCAGGCTGGTCTGACACCCCTGACCTCAGGTGATCCACCTGCCTCAGCCTCCCAAAGTGCTGGGATTACGGCGTGAGCCACTGCGCCCAGGCTAGCTTTTTCTTTTTCCACAGTTTCTCTCTCAACTTGTAATGTTAATTTTTAGTTGCTATTTTATGTCATTCTAAGTAAAGAAATTCCGAAAATTAGAATCATTAGCATGGGTCTACCATTCATCTTACATTGTCCAGTTTTTTTTTTAACTTTTTTTTATTATTATAAGAAATACCTATAAGAGTTTTAAGAAATGATGAATATAAAGCAAATCAAAACCATGGTGACTTATTAAACCCATTTTCTATATACAAACACTAAAATTTCAAAAGTGGAATATCGTCCAATGTGAGACACATCATAGCCCGGTCCATATGCACACGGCACACGGGGCTCTCCTGCGCTCATCTGTGATCTCCTCGTTTACACGTCACTGATACAAAAATCTGCAAGGGAACTTCTGCTCTTCGTTCTCCTCTTCCTGATTCATTGTCACATATGTTTAAGGAACTTTAGGGATGTGAAGAAAATGCATTAAAGTGGGCATCTGCTAAGGGCTCTCCATGTTTTACTCTGACCAGTTACACACTACATCTTGACAACAACTTTTGCAGCTCATTTCTAGCTAAGATGGCAGAAAACTCTAGGTCTTTGCCAATATGACACTGTCCAGTCTTCAAAGCAAAAATGAAACGTGTAACTCTTCCGGAAGGCGAAATCTCAGTTTCTGTCTCACAGTTCACACACACCTGTTCTCAGTGGCCGCTGGAAAGGAGGACGCGTCCCACAAAACCCAGCAGCAGCCACCTTGATTCCCTCTCCAGTCATGACACTGCACCAGCACCACCCCTTCCCCTGGACCTGCTGAGGAGGAAGGACGGGGCTGCTGGCTGGTGTTTCCTCCCACTGGAAGCTGCTCAGCTTGAAGGGAAGGTGAGTCTGGGGCTGCAGCCCTCGCCCCGTCCTGGCTGTGACCAGCCCTGTGGTCACCGTGAGCCTCACTCATGTGCTCTGTGTAGGTTCCGAGCAGCACTGGAACTGCCTTGGGCTCAGAGGGCATCCGTGGCCTGCTCTTGTGGGTGCTCCATGCCCGTCTATCTTGCTGGAAAAACACAAGCTTAGTGATAAAATTGGTAAGAATTTCAAGACAGTGTCCCCAGAGCCTTCAACTGGAAGTGGCCCTTGCCCTCCCCAGGCACAGCAGGGTACCCAGGGGCAGGCAGGGTGGTCCTGGATGTCAGTCTGGGAGGGGCCAGTGCCTCATCCTCAATGCCCATGCTGTCCCCTCTCTACGCATCCTTGCCTGTCCCCGGAGAGCTGAGCGACTGCCAGGAGCCAGTCTGTACCCCCCACAAGGCCTGGTCCTGCTGCTGGTACTGCTGGCTGGAGTTGCCTTCGTGGCTGCCCAGTGCACAGCTCCTGCACCACGCGGCACGGGTCCTCGTCTTCATAGGAGGGCGGGGCTGATGCCAAGTTTGCACCTCAGCTGGTGCAGATGCAGGGGTACAGCCCAGCTCCTGCATGGGGACTGGGTCCTCTGCATGTGACCCCATGGTGGGTAGCTTGCAGCCCTTCCTGTTACCTGCTGGCCTCTCCACAGCCACGTGCTTCCTCCCCACTCCCTGGACGGCACAGATGCAGTGTGGCCTGTGTCCTCCAATGGCAGGCGGCACACACGCAGCCCCAGGGGTGGCCCCAGCCTTGCTCTCCCACCTCTTCCCCCTAAAGTGGGGCTAGGACTCCTGGGGTAACAGCACCTCCTCCCCACAGCCCTCCTTGTCTGCACCATCAGGCCCTTTCACACACTTGCCAGGGTGGGCTAGGTGGGCAGCTCAGCAGGTGGCCCTGAGCCCTGGACCCAGCCCAGGCATCTGGCAAAACCCTTCCTGGCCTCAGCCTCAATTGTGCAGTGGGCATACCATCACTCCACCTCAGGCAGCTGTGGGCATGGAACCAAGTTAATCCACCAACAGGGTTCAGGATGGCACCTATACAGGTCCACTGGGTTTTTTACATCATCTCACGCCATCTCTTCTCAAGTGTCTGGGGCCACATCTCTGTGACATAGGGCTTCCCGCCATCAGCATGCACGTGGGAGCACCCCAGGTCCTGTCTGTACCCAAGCCCCGTGTCCCAAGAGTCCAGAGTCTTCCAGTAGCCTAGTCCCTTGGCCCACAGGGGTGCTGCCTTGCTCTGGGAGGGCTCTGTGTCCCGCTCTGCAATTGTACGTCACAACCGTCACCATCGCACTGGTCGAGGGGTCAATGGCAGCAGCAGTCAGGCACGGGGCTGAACTCCGGGCACCTGTCAGCGCAGAGCGAGGGGAGGCTGGATGAAGCAGCACATGTGGCCCTGGGGAACTGGCTTCTTCTGCCGGGAAAAGGGCTACTTCCATAAGCTGCTGGCTGTCAAAAGTCATTTAGCTCCCCCTGTGTTCCAGAGAATGTAATCTATTATTTGTTCAAAAGTAGGTTTCCTGAGGTAACTATAAAACCCCCAATATTGACGCTAAGTCACATGGAAAGCTGTGGGAGGCCGGCCTGGCTTTTGTAAGATAATAGCAGGGCTTGTGCGCTCTATGCTGAAACCTACCATCCCTTCGATTTCCTCCTGGGAAACTGGGCCATCCTCGAGGGTGATAGCCCTGCCAGCCAGCGACATCCTCCTGTGCTCAGTGTCCAGGCAGTGAGGTCACAGGGTGCAAATCCGAGTGCTGGAGAGCCCTCTCCTCTCCACAGTGCCTGCCACCCATCCCTTCCTCCTGGCACCGACAAGGGTGGCACGCTGCCCCTCCCACAGCCCTGCCCGGGCGGGGACCCCAGGGGGAGGAGTCCAAGGTCCTCCCTCTTCCCGCCTCCCTCCCCATCACCTCTGGCTCCACTTCACCCCCTTGACCCTCATTCCCATGAAGCTCACAATGGCAGAGCCTATGCTGACCCTCAGGGAAGATGAAGGGAGACTGGAGGAGGACTGGGGAGGATGACGGGCTGTGATGGGCTGGACTGTGCCTGCCTCCAGGTATAAATGTTGAAGTCCTGACCCCAGGACCTCGGAATGTGACTGTATTTGGAGATGGCGGTCTTTACAGAAAGGATTTCAGTTCAACAAGATCATGAGTGTGGGCCCGACACGAGCGGCGTCCTTGTACCAACAGGAAAGCAGGAGGCAGACAGGCAGAGTGGGCGACGCGGTGAGGACTCAGGGAGAAGCCGGTGTCTGCAGCTGAGGAGAGGCCTCAGGAGGAAGCAGCCCAGCTGTGTGATCTCAGACTGCCAGCCTCACGGGCGTGCTGTGAGCAATAAATGTCTGTTGTTCAAGCCCCAGCCTGCGATCCAGAACGTCAGAGGTCTTCGGACCAGAGTGACTCCATCTTGAGTGAGGGCTGGGAAAACGAGGCGGGAACTGGCTGGACTGTGTGCCCAGAGTCAGACTTTCCGGGGCTCTAGTGGCTTACAGTTCATGAACAGATTAATCATGTTACTGAACTGACCCAGACTCAGGAGGGCCCAGATATCCCCCTATCCGGAGAGCAAAGACGTTCCCACTTTTGCTGTAAAGATAGTAATATTGATTCTTACAAAATATAGTAATTAAGAAAATTAATCTTTTGTCACCAACCCTCGTAGCCGAACACATCTGTCATATGTACAAGCACTGTGCCCAGGGTGGACGTGTTCCTCCTCTTACTCTCGGGCATGTCCTGCTCGCCTGTGGAGTAGCTGTTCTTTCACCACCGCGCTCTCTTAATAAACTTGCTTTTACTCGGCGCTGCGGACTCACCCTGAATTACTTCTTGCACAAGATCCAAGAACACGGCGCTACACCATGGTCACATGGGACGGCCGACGCAGAGATGGACGGCACGCTCACCGTTACCCGGGCCCGCCCAGGCTCCCATGCACCCACGCTCCCACCCCTTCTGTCCCAGTGCTCCAATGGTGGCACCGTGCAGCCTGTCCTGCGTGCTGGGCACTGCTCCGTTGCTCTCTGGGTCATGGGCACTTCCTGACACTCTATAGAGAGGGGCTTTCTGGAGTCATGAAACAAGACACCGACAGCGGCTGCCTCATCAGAGTCTGAGTCTAGTGTCGGGGACAGGCAGTGACTGCCTCCCTGACCTCTGCCTCCTCCACGCTGGCGACAAGGACGGGAAGCAGGGGGCCGGCCTGACACCGAGGAGCAGATGCGGGAGCCGCGTCTCATCCCATCGCACGGCAGCTGTTCCTGCCAGTTCTGCTTGTATGTAGGTGAAGCCTGACCTGCATTGTCCATACCTTCCCAAGCCCACAAATTCACCTGGCAGGATTTTATTTTTACTGGATGAATCCTACAGGGCTTGTCCCCCATGCGCTGAGGTGAATGGATGGTAGAGATGGGAGTTTGCCACATTGGCCAGGCTGGTCTCGAACTCCTGACCTCAGGTGATACACCCACCTCGGCCTCCCAAAGGGCTGGGATTACAGGTGTGAGCCACCACACCCAGCCATGCCCGTTCATTTTCATGATCAGAGAACTATAAATGAAAAGACACTGAGTTACAACATCTGTCCTATCAGACTGGCGAAACTCCGCAAGGTCACCACCGCACCCTGATGGGGAGGCTGCAGGGAAACACACAACCTCACCACTTGCTGCTGGGATGCAAACCACACAGCCCCTGCGGGAGGAAGCTGGGAGATGCCTGGGAAGGTACATGTGTGGTCACAGCTGCATCGTACAACTCCACTCTAAGCAGCTATCAAAGTCACACTGTCAAAAATATCAGAAAATGAATCTTCAAGGCCATTCGAGGTAGTCCTACTTTTAATACCTACAGACATTTTTTTAACCAAAGGATATATCCTGGAAACATATATTATGTATGTATATAACTAAAGGGAACCTCTGAGATTAGAAACACATTTGAAATGAAAAATTTACAAAATGAACTTAGCAGCAGTTTGAAAACTGCAGAAAAATACCAGAGAAGTTGAATACAAGTGAGAACTTGAATCCAAGCATTACAAAGTATTTAAACCTAAGCACAGAGATGAGAGAAAAGTTTAAACATAGAAATAAACAGAACGTCCCTGATGTTGAAACAGCATCAAGCTGCTCATATACATACAACTGGAATCCCAAAAGGAAGAGGCAGGCAGAAAAATATTTGAAGAAACCTTGGATGCAACATTTCTTTTTTTGTTTGTTTGGTTTTTTGGGTTTTTTTTTAATATATATTTTATCGCATTTTAGGTTTTGGGGTACATGTGAAGAACATGTAAGATTGTTGCATAGGTACATACATGGCAGTGTGGTTTGCTGCCTTCCTCCCCATCACCTATATCTGGCATTTCTCCCCAGGTTATCCCTGCCCAACTCCCCACCCCTCGCTGTCCGTCCCCTCGTTCCCCCCAACAGACCCCAGTGTGTGATGCTCCCCTCCCTGTGTCCATGTGTTCTCATTGTTCAACACCCACCTATGAGTGAGAATATGCGGTGTTTGATTTTCTGTTCTTGTGTCAGTTTGCTGAGAATGATGGTTTCCAGGTTCATCCATGTCCCTACAAAGGACACAAACTCATCGTTTTTTATGGCTGTATAGTATTCCATGGTATATATGTGCCACATTTTCCCTGTCCAGTCTATCATCAATGGCCATTTGGGTTGGTTCCAAGTCTTTACTATTGTAAATAGTGCCACAATGAACATACGTGTGTATGTATCTTTATAATAGAAATATTTATAATCCTTTGGATATATACCCAGTAATGGGATTGCTGGGTCAAATGGAATTTCTACTTCTAGGTCCTCGAGGAATCGCCACACTGTCTTCCACAATGGTTGAACTAATTTACACTCCCACCAACAGTGTAAAAGTGTTCCTATTTCTCCACAACCTCTCCAGCATCTGCTGTCTCCAGATTTTTTAATGATCGCCATTCTAACTGATGTGAGATGGTAACTCAATGTGGTCACTACAAAAATGGATGCAACATTTTCGAACTTGATGACTCTCACAGACTGATAAGCTGGATAAGCCTCAAGTAGGACAAACAAGGAAAAGCAGCCAGAGAAACACACATTAAACACAAAGAAACAGAGAAGAACAGCCACCAACTTGTTGTTGGAAGCAATACGAGTCAGAAGACAATGTATGGAACGACGTGCTTTCATATGACAGAAGAAAAAGTGCCATCAACCTAGACAATTAGCAAAAATGAGGGAAAATTGAGAACATCTCCATACAAACAACAATAGGTAGAATTCATCTTCCATAGATCTGCATGACAAGAAATGCTAGAGAAAGCTACTGAGGCTAGAGGAAATACATCGGCTGTATCTCACACGAAAGTGAAATGCATGACAACAAAGAAAGAAAGGAACAGAAATGGAACTTTACTGTTTAACGTCATTAACACATTAAGGGTTATAAGATCATCTGGATGTAGACTAGCTTGAGTTTAAGCTGCAAATTGACAATTGTAGGACAAAACATTGAACAAGTAAAGCAAAAAAATCTAGCTGAAAAGCCAGTAAGAAGACACATTTGAATCCAAAAACAAGATAAATTTATAATTCTAAAAGAAGGAAGAAAAAAGAGGAAAAAGAATAAAGAACGGATAGGACAAATTTAAAAACATCGATAATTACATTAAACTTAAATGATGTAACATTCCAGTTAAATGGCAGAGATTATCAAGTGAAATAAGCACATGAAGAACTAACTCTAAGCTGCCTACAAGAAACCCATTTTAAATATAAATACACAGATAGGTTAAGGCCAAGCGTGGTGGCTCATGCCTGTAGTCTCAGCACTTTGGGAGACCAACGTAGGAGGATTGCTTGAGCCCAGGAGTTCAAGACCAGCCCAGGAAACATGGTAAAACCTCATCTCTACGAAAAATACAATATTACCTGGGTGTGGTGGCGTGCCCTGTGGTACCAGCTACTCGAGAGGCTGAGGTGGGAGGGTGAGGCTGTAGTGAGCCAAGATGGCGCCACACCACTGCACCCCAGCCTGGGTGACAGAGCAAGATCCTGCCTCAAAATTTTATTAAAAAAAAAAAAATAGGCAGGCACAGTGGCTCACACCTGTTATCCCAGTGCCCTGGGAAGTCAAGGCAGGCAGATCACCTGAGGTCAGGAGTTCGAAACCAGCCTGGCCAACGTGGTGAGACCCCATCTCTACTAAAAATACAAAAATTAGCTGAGCATGGCTGTGGGCATCTGTCATCCCAGCTACTCGGGAGGCTGAGGCAGGAGAATCACTTGAACCAGGGAGGCAGAGGTTGCAGTGAGAGTGGACCATCCCATTGCACTCCAGCCTGGGTGACAAGAGTGAAATTCCATGTTAAAAAAAAATTATATATACACACACACACACATACACACATACATATATATACACATATTATTATGTGTGTGTGTGTAAATATATATACATATGAGCCATAGATAGGTTAAAGTAAAAGGAGATAAAGGGGTATGCCAGGGAAGTGCTGTCAAAAGAAAGCTGAAGTCATTATGTGGCCATGACACAAAGCAGACGTCAGAACAATGAACATCACCAGGGATAAAGAAAGACAACAGAGTCAAGTCATCAAGAGGACATCATGACCCCACATGAGTATTCTCCTACTAACAGAGCTTCTAAACACATAGAGCAAAATTCAAAAATATTCATCATTGAAACATGATTACATTGGACGTAGTAAAAATGTTCAACTTTTGCTTTTTGAAAGACACCAGAAGGAGAGTGGTGTTGGCGAGAGGGCTGGCTAGAACTGCCTGGCACTCTCATCCCCTCCTCCCCACAGGAAGGACCAAGGCAACGAGCTAACAGCGACAATTTGACTGGTGTTGAAGGCAGAGTGCTGGAGAGCAGCAGAGGTGTGGAGATGCGCGTGTGGTGCTTGGAAGCCCAGGAGGGCAGCCTGGAGCCGCCCGGCCTCTGCCGCTCAGTCTTCCTCACCCACCAGTTTGACTCAGAAGCAAAGAGGGACCTCCTGTGGCCAGGAAAAGGTCAGCAGATCTCCACCAGCAGCTACCGCTACAGCCAACACTGACAGTTCTTGCTGCAGGAGAACCCACAGTCCTCGCAAGCCCTGCGCCCAGTGTGCAGCACTGCAGGGAATTCACACAGCAGCTCTGCCCCAATCAGGAGCACAAAGTGGGCACTTCCCACCCCACACCCACACCGACAGCCAAGCTGCTACTGTATCTGGAGGGGGTGTGACCTGGGGCCAGTAGCACCTGCACCTCTCCAGCACTGGGGCTCCACCTTCATGCTGCTAAACTCACGTGGGCGACTGAACACCACAACCTCAGCTTCGTGGGGCTTGGGCCCAGGTTCAGTTGTAGCTTCGGTCCTGCACAGCAGGGAGAGCCATCCCCATCGCAGCTCTTCCAGCTGGAGGAGCTGTCTGCCCATCGCACCTGCAGCAAACCCACCCTTGAGCCAGCCAAATAGCTGCAGGCCTCCCCACTTAGGACCAACCTGCCCCCAAGCAACTGATAGCAGGAGCTCAGGGTCTGAGAAATCAGACCCACAGCGCCCACCACCTGCAGGTACACCCCTGGCCTGCTCAGTGGCCCTGTGCCTCCAATAAGGGCCTAAGAAAAAGTCCCACAGGCTGCCCCGGGCAATATACAAAAATTAGTAGCATTTCTATACACAAACAAAAAACTAGCTGAAAAAGAAATCGAGAAGGCAATCCCATTTCCAATAGCTAAAAATATATATATAATACCTAGGGACAAATTATTATTATTTATTTATTTTTTTTTCTGAAAAACTAGTCCACTGGGAACCTAGGGATAAATTTAACAAAAGAGATGAAAGGCCTCTATGAGGAAAACTACAAAACACCGATGAAAGAAACTGAAGCAGATATGAAGAAATGAGAAGACACCTCATCCTCAAGGATCAGAAGAATATTGCTAAAATGATTGTGCTATCCCAGGCAATCTACACGTTCAAGGCATTGCCTATCAAAACACCAATGACGTTCTTCACAGAAAAATAAACAATACTGAAATGTGTATGGAACCACAAAAGATTCCAAATAACTAAAGCCATCCTGAACAAAAACAACAAAGCTGGAGGGATCACACTCCCAGACCTCAAAACACACTACAAAGCTACAGTAACCAAAACAGCATGGAACTGGCATAAAAACAGACACATGGACCAATGGAACAAAACAGAGGGCCCAGAAATTAATCCACTTTCTACAGCCAACTGATTTTCAACAAAGGTGCCAAGAACACTTGCTGTGGAAAGGACGGATTCTTCAATAAATGGTGCCAGGTAGTGGCTCACACCTATTCCAGCTACTCGAGAAACGGGAGGATTGCTTGTGCCCAAGAGTTGAAGACCAGCCTGGGAAACACAGCAAGACCCCATTTCTACAAAAAGTTGAAAAATTAGCCAAGGGCTGTGGTGCACGCCTGTAGTTTCAGTTATTCTGGAGGCTGAGGTGAGAGGATTGCCTGAACTCAGGAGTTCAAGGCTGCAGTGAACTATGATTGTGCCACTGCACTCCAGCCTGGATGACAGTGCAAGACACTGTCTCTTAAAAAAAAAATTATACTCTAATACTTACAGCAGACCAATTCATTGTGACCAAAAATGGAGACATCCTACTGGCCATCAGCATCCGGTGGTTAGCCCAACTGTGGTGTATTCACACCAAGGAATGCCACTTGGCAATTAAAAGGAACTATACTGTTATGTGCAACACTGATGAGTTTCACAAACACTGTGCCAAGTAAAAGAAGCCAGATACGAAAGACTGAATGATTCCATCCATGCAAATTTCTAGAACAGACGAATCTGCAATGACAGAAAACGGTTTGGCTGCAGAGGGGCAAGAAGGAGATTTTGTTTGTGTTTGGAGTCAGGGTCTGACTCTGTGACCCAGGCTGTGTGCAGTGGTACAATCGTGGCTCACTGCAGCCTCAACCCCCCAGGCTCAAGCAATCCTCCCACCTCAGCCTCCCAAGTAGCTGGGACCACAGGCATGCACCACCACGCCCAGATAATTTCTTCTGTTTTTGTGGAGATGGGGCCCCACTATGTTGCTCAGGCTGGCCTTGAACTCCTGGGCTCAAGTAATCCACCCGCCTCAACCACCCAAAGTGCTGGGATTACAGGCATGAGGCACCACGCCTGGTAGTTTTTAAGTAATGCAAATGTTGTATATGTCTGTTGTAACAGGGTTTGCATGGGTGGAGACATTTGTCAAAATTCACAGAATTGCACAGTTAGAAAGTGTTTCCTTTATATAAATTATTCATCGGAAAATGAAAAGGGAAAAAAGGCTAGGGGTAACAACAAAAATATCCTTTTAGATGAATATAAAATAATCCTTAAAGAACCATCATTTCCTTATCCTCGGCAAGCATTCCCTCAGGGAGAGCTGGTGTTCTCTTTCCGCCCCTCTGATGTCAGCCCCTGTTCCTGGGAGCCCAGATCCACAGCACTGTCAGCCTAAGCAGGAAACAGAGAGGCTCTCTAGAATAGATGTTAGCTTGGGAACAGAACACTGCAAGGGAATACGCACGCCACAGTAAACCACAGACCTGTTCAGAGAGGTCAAGGAAGACAAAGGTCTTTAAAGGAAACACAAGCATGATCACAACGGTTTAGAGATAATTATCCTTGGCTACAAACATCAGTAACCAAGGTGACTCCAGTCTGAGGCTGCACAGGCAGTTGCTGGGCAGTTGTCCTTGCAGAAATATTTTTTGTGTAAGGGTGCGATGGCCTTTGTGCCGGCTTGTGGTGTTTGCAGTCCTTTCTAGTATCTGGCATGTGAGCTTAAGTGTCCTCTCTTCAAGGCCTTCCCCACCACTCTTTGTCAGGCCTTTCTTAACATTAGTGACTCCATTTTGATTCTGACAACTTTCACAGCATATATTCAGAGCAGCCGCTAGGTGTTCATCCAGAAGTGGCCGTGAGCAGTTCCTGGGATCATAATAAGAGTCCATTCTGCACAAATGAAGTAAGCCAGGCCCTTGGGGAAAGGCTGGGCAGGGCGAGCCCCACAGGAGCAGGGCAGGAGAGGGGCCACCACCCCACCAAAAATGTCAGGTGATCAGCAGGTGACGCTCAAGCGTCTAAAATAATAATTGGTTGCAGCTGGTGCCAGGGAACAGCAGGCTCCCAACAGATAAAAAACACCTGAAGCTGGAGATGAGCCGCTTCCTGGTAAGACCTCAGGAGTTGGTGAGGTCAAGCACTACGAGGCAAAGTGGCAAAGTATAGCCCGTGTGACTTTCCTGTAGGAACACTCGACTGGTAAGGGAAGACTGCCTCGAGAGAGCACCACACAGCTCCAGAAAGCACACTGCTCGCAGCCCTCCCACGCGCTGGCAGGCCACTGCGCATGCGGACAGCCTACCCCAAGGGAAGAATCCGGGAGAAGGGATGCAACACCCCAGAAGCATGCTGACATATAAACCCCAAGTCAAAGGTCCAGACCGTGCACCTGGCCCTCTTCCAAGTGTACTTTACATCCTTTTGTTCCTGCTCTAAACTTTCACTCCTGCACTGAAACTTGCCTCAGTCTCTCACTCTGCCTTCTGCCCCTGGGATGAATTATTTCCTCTGAGAAGGCAAACACCGAGTTGCTGCAGACTCATAGGGATTTGCTGCTGCTGACACCAGAAGACAGAGTTCTGGACTCCCTGCGGCCCTGGAGAGTAGCAGCCTACCCTCTTTCTCTAGGAGCTCCCCCCGCCCGCCCCTGCACTAGGAAATGGCAGCAGGCACTCAACTCATTACAGTCCACGCCATTGACACGTGTGTGCATGAGCCCCAGTCTCACCTAGGAATGAGGTGTGGCCTCCCTCTGGCATGAAAGGTTAGCCTTTGGGGAACCCTAAGCAGATGACCACATTCAACTGGCAAGATTCTCCAACACCAGCCCACAAGCCAGCACTGGAACGGCTGCTCCTGCATCTTGTGGCATTTACCAGTAACTGCTCAATGATGGAAAAGTGTTCTTGGTGGGCCAGAGTCCCGCAGGAGCTGTGTCCTTGCAAGAGGAGAGCCAGCAGCGGGGCACAGGGGTCACGCCTTGGGCCTAGAAGTCCCTGCCCCTGACCTGCTAGAAAGCTGGCTGCTCTGCCACAGAACGCCTCTGCTTTGCCTCCAGGAAAAGGCCTTGTTATCTGGGAACTCCCAAAGGCACACATCGCAGGATACCCAGCTTTGCCTGAGGGCTTTTGTTCTTGCTTGCCTATAAATATCTGCACCTGGGACAGAATTTAATCTGGATCAAAACTCAGTCTGAGACTTGCTTTCCTAGAACTACAACCCGAGGGGCAGGCAGTGTGGGCAGAGACAGAGTCCCACCCCACCCTGCAGAGGCTGGTGTAGGGCAGGGCAGGACACAGCATCCGTGGAACGAGACCAAATGTGGGTTTGGGGCCCTTCATCCATAAACCCTGCAGGTGTCAGAGTGTGCATTAGAGGGAGAAACCCAAAGCATGAATGAATACAGAGAGGCAGGAGATCCAACACCTTCCTCCCCAGGAAAGCCCGGGCACCAGGTCCGCGAGCTGAGCTGAGCTGAGCTGAGCCTGGGGGCGGACTCCAGTCTGAGGACCCCTCAGTCCTCGCAGCAGGGTATGTCCGCACTCAGACGCCCTACTCTGTTCTTCCATTTCCCTCCCAAGGCTGCACAGGCAGCTGCGGCCCGGTGGGGAGAGGTATGGTTTGGGGGCGCCGTACCTATTTCCTTCATGTCTGATCACTGCCAGGACCTCACAAAGGAGCAAACCTCTCGGAGCCTCCGTTTCCCCGGTCATCCTGAGTGGCCACCGGAGTCCTCAATGAGTAAGAACAGCAAGGGCCAGCTCTCGATATATGCATTCCGGAATGTTCTGGGCACTCCAAGTACTCACGGGCTCCTTGCCAGAGGGCCCTCAAATGACGGAACTGAAAAAATCATTTTAAAACACTGATACATTCTCTAACCACAGACATGGGGCTCAGTGAGTACGAATGCAACATGTGACTCCCCCAGGGCTAGAGAGAAAGCCTTAGCTTCAGAGACACGGTAACCTTGGCCCTCCACGGGAGTGAGGCCAACAAGGCCAGCAGAACAGGGTCAAGCTGCTCCTGGCCACAGCCGCCTGGCCTTCACTCATCCAGCCGTGCAGTGGCAGAGAGGCTGCTGTGTGGGGACGGGGCAGGAGAGGCCTGCAAGACCCAGGCCAGCTAAGCGTGGGGAGACGGAAGTAGCCACCACACTGGAGTGTTGAGGGGGACACAGGAGTTTAAGGAGTTCTGCTGGGTGCTGAATGGGGCCCTCTTGGGGCACTTTCTCACGGGATTTCTGCAATGATTCACACTCTTTCCAGGGACTTTCCTTCAAGTGCTGTCACATGCTGGCGTGGAACGCCAGCAGCCCAGCTCAGGAGGTCAGAGTCAGAAGGCGACAGATGCACGTGTCCCTTTCAAGTGGCCTCTCAACAGACCAGGGGGACAGCCACGTGTGTGCAAATGTGTTCAGCCACCGCAGAACCTCTCATCTGCTTGGGTGGAGAAGCCCTTTCTGTCCCTGTGATCTCTCCCAAGATGGCAACTGTCCTGCACCACCGGCACCCTTCCGCTGGCCACTGTGGATGACACTAGGGGTGGACACTGACTGAGGAGGCACCAATGCGATGCCAGCTCCTAGAGCCGACCAGGGGCCTGACAGGAAATGAGCCATTTCAGAACAGAGATTGGGGGAGGTGGGGCATGAAGCCGCACCCGAGTACTGGATTGCAGCTCCTTCCCGAGGCCTGGCTAGGTACTGGCCTTTGGATGCCGTGAGACGCCCACCCGGGATAGACTGCCAGTCCCCTGATGTTTGACAGCTGGAGGTGGAATGTGCCTCCCGGAGACCACAGGACTACAGCCTTCATTCACACGCTGCACAGACTGTGGCAGGACGAGCACCCGCTGCCAGTGTGGGATGCCCGGCCCTGCGGGAGCCCCCAAGAGCGGCTGGAGGGCAGGGCATGATGCCTCTTGGGCCACTTTGCAAAGGACACACGAGCCTGCTGAAGAGCATGGATTTGATCAGGGTAACAGGAGTCGGCAGAGAGTTTTCCAAGGACAGGTTTGCCAAGAAGCGAGAAGAGACTGGCTGGGAAGGATACAGGCACTGGGTTAGTCAGGCACCATGGTAATCTCGGGCGAACACCGCACAGTGAGAAGACTCTGTGGGGCGGGTAACTAAATGCCTGACGGCGACAGGGGCGAAAACAGCCACCCACGCTCCGAAGGTGCTGGCCCAGCTTCCAGGGTTGGTGGCCCAGGACCGCCCCTGCACGCGGCCTCGGGAGCCTGCTCCGGCCCAGCCTCTGCACCAATCACTGTCCCATGTGCGAGTCAGGCAAGGCCTCCGAGTTCTTCCCGCGGCCAGCGCCCCGCGGCAACTGTCCGCGCTCTGAAAACCCTCGGCGGTCGGTCGGGTCTTCAGCAGCATCTGCTCTTTCCCTAAATGTCCAACAGCGTTTTTGATTGTGGCGCACGAGTGGCAGACGCAGAAAGGGACGGCCTTCCAGAGAACGGCCGAAACGGCAGGCGCGGCTCCCGTGACCGAAGGGCCCGTCCAGGGCTGCCCGAGCGCCTCCCCCCGACCTCGCCGTGCTGGGCACGCGCGGTTTAGCGGGAAGCTGCGGGGCAGGTTCAAGGCTGTGAGGAGCCGCCTCGGCCCGGGAATCTGAATGTTTTCTTCAAAGGCGCGTGTGCCCACCACGGGTTTGTCCTGCGGGAAAAGCAGATCAGTGCGCTTCGCTTTTCTCCTTTAGATTTTCCCAACTACGGGCTGAAGGGCTGCAGGCCCAGGGCCGGAATTCCCGCCTCGCCTTCCCCCAGGCTCCACGCGCGTCCACACGCCCCCACTTGGGGGTCCCGCAGGCGTCGGCGGGCCTGGGGCGGCGCCCCGGGGACCCCGCAGCCCTAGCGTTCCCGGCGTCCCCCGAACGCTCTCCGCGACCCCACAGCGGAGCGCCTGAGCCGCCGCGGGGCACGCCGGGAGGGCGGCGCGGGCGGGTAACGACACTCAGGCGCCGTATCCTGGACGCGCGTGCGCGGCGGCGGCCGAGACGCCGCTTCCCAGGGAGCCGCGCGGCGCGTCTACTTCCGGCGGGCGGCGGGGCCCGGAAGCGGCGCGCGAGGCCGGCGAATCCCGCGGCGCCAGGTCGGAGCGGGGCCGGAGCATGCGGGGCGGCCGGCGTTCGGCGGCGCGCGGCGCAGGCGTTCCCCCGCGGAGGTGGCGGCGGCGCGCGGCGGCTGTCCTGTGAGCGGCGGCGGCGGCGGCGGCGGGAGCGGCAGGCTGGGCGCCGGGCGGGCGGGGCCCGCGGCTGAGAGGCAGGTGGGCCGGGAGCGCCGGGCGCGGGGCGGCCATGTGGAGCGGCCGCAGCTCCTTCACCAGCCTGGTGGTGGGCGTGTTCGTGGTCTACGTGGTGCACACCTGCTGGGTCATGTACGGCATCGTCTACACCCGCCCGTGCTCCGGCGACGCCAACTGCATCCAGCCCTACCTGGCGCGGCGGCCCAAGCTGCAGGTGAGGGGCCGGGGGCCGGGCGGGTTGGGGCGGGCGCCTCTCCTCCGAGCCCCGGCCGCCGCCGTCCCGTCCCAGCTCGAGCTGCGTCCCCGCGAGTGGAGATGGCACGTCTCCCGGTCCCCGCGGCCAGGTGTTCCGCCCCCGGCGGGCGGTGGGATACCTGCGCGGCCCTGGCCCGGCTCACTGGGCGCCCTCTCCTTTGCAGCTGAGCGTGTACACCACGACGCGCTCCCACCTGGGTGCTGAGAACAACATCGACCTGGTCTTGAATGTGGAAGACTTCGATGTGGAGTCCAAATTTGAGAGGTATGGGTGAAGGACGAAGGGCCAGAGAAAGGGAAAAGATGACTCACGTTTACAGCGTTGGGGAGTCAGCTTTCTGTACATAGCGTGTTGCCTTGGAGGACTGGGAAGTCCGGAGTCCTGTTCGCCTGGAAGGGGGCGGGTGATGAAGTGTGGTTTAGGAAGCAGTTCTCGGCAGAGTCCGAGGCCGTGGGATGTGCTGCGGCCGAGACGCTCCAGAGGAGCAGGGGCCCCGCCTGGCGACCCGGTGGAGAGCAGGCAGCTTGTGCAGTTTCACTGCCGGGGACAGCTTGTCTTTTCCTAGTGGAAGTAGTCCGCTTAAGTTACTTGTGAAGGAAAAGGGATGGGGATAGAGGAAGCAATTTTGTAGAAAACCACAATTGACATGTGACAAGCATTAGAACAGATCAGTGTTCAAATATGCACAGTAACTTAAAAAGTACATCTAACATATAGTCTTTTTCTTTAATTGCATAAGTATAATTTTAAGTATGATTTGCTTCTCACAACTCTACCATTTCCCTTCTTCACTGCCTGGGAGGTGTCTGAGGAGAGAATCATGAAAGTCTGAGGCGCACGCTGGACTCAGCGCCCTCTAGGTGGCCAGTCGCTGTGGGTAGCTGGTGGCAGTGCCCTGGGGAGGCAGCGCAGCACTGGCAAGCTGGGTTCTGCCCGGCCTCTTTGGCCCTGTGACCTCAAGCCAGTTACTGCCCTCTCTCTGCCTGGGTGAAATAGAGACTGAAAGTGCTGGCTTGGTCACCTGTCAGTTGTAACTGCCTACACCTTTCAAAAATGCTCAGGTTATACCTGCATTGGGTTTAATTTCCCAGACATGAATACTGCCTCTTCCGTGCTGGACCCAGTACCAGTTACCAAGGACAGCTAGTGAGTTTCCCATTTCCCCTGGCACAGCACCAGTCTGGAGGAAGAGGGAGAATGAACGCTCTGACACAGTCCCCCCTCAGCGTTGCCACGTGTACATTCCACCAGAGATGTCACTGCAGAACTCGGGCACACAGCCCTGCCCCCCACCCCCACTTGAAGAGAGACACTTAGATGTCCTGGTGGAAACGTACCGTCTGTCCTGGATAGTGAGAAGCCCTAGATCCCTTTGTGTTTTTCATTAGAACTTTGGCAATATGATTTTTAAGGAGAGGCCGGGCACAGTGACTCATGCCTGTAATCCCAGCAGTTTGGGAGGCCAAGGCGGGAGGATCACTTGAGCCCAGCAGTTTGAGACCAGCCTAGGCAATTTTAAAAGTTAGCCGCATGTGGTGGCATGCACACCTGTGGTCCCAGCTACTCGGGAGGCTGAAGTGGGAGGTGTCTTGAGCTTGGAAGGTTGAGGATGCAGTGAGCTATGATTGCACCCCTGCACGTCAGCCTGGGTGACAGCGAGACCTTGTCTGAAAAAAAAGATTTTTTAAAGAGGGAGAGGAACTAATGTAACCATAAATAGGTGGAATGCCTGGTTTTTCCATGGGACTGTAGTCTGGACATTGGGCCCTGGCGTGCAGGGAAAGAGCCAGGCGCCTGGTCTGACGCTTACAGTTGTAGCAGCTCACTGGGCCTTTCCTCAGCTCACCCTGGATGCCAGCACAGTCAGGGCAGACAGGCTTGAAAGTCAGTCCTTTGTGATTGATAATCCTTTTATCGTTAAAAATGCAACACCCACATGAAATTTCTGAGACTTTCAGTAGTGGACCGAAGCCCATGGGGCACTTGCGGCTGCCTGCCCTTCGCTTCTGTGACTTCTGAGGTGTGTTATTCGGTGTGCGTGGTCAGCTGGTATCCTGGCCAGGCCCACATGCTGCTTTCGTCTGGCCGCTTCAGCCCTGTGGCCTCAGGCAGGTCATTGACCTCTCAGCCTCCCGAGATGGAGGCAGGAAGTGTGGGCCCTCCTGCTTTCAGTTGTAGATGCCCACACTTATGCCAAGTGCTCAGGACACACACACCTAGGACTCGTAAAACCCCAGGCAGGTGGGTTTCATTTTTAGTACTTCTGAGCTAAAATTAGTTGATTGAAACATCTTTATAAAGGCATTTGAATAGTCTCTAGACACAGAATGTAATATGTATGCAGTGGAAAGGATTGTTTGTTCTGTTTCAGGACAGTTAATGTTTCTGTACCAAAGAAAACAAGAAATAACGGGACGCTGTATGCCTACATCTTCCTCCATCACGCTGGGATCCTGCCATGGCACGATGGGAAGCAGGTGCACCTAGTCAGTCCTCTGACCACCTACATGGTCCCCAAGCCGGAAGAAATCAACCTGCTCACTGGGGAATCTGACGCACAGGTGAGGCTCTTCACGGATTACTGAGAGAACAAACAGGCTGTGCCTCCGTGTCAGACTGACATGTCTTTCTCCACACAGGCAGGTGATGTCTAGGGCTCCAGTGACTTTGTGGGGAGCAAAGCCTTTGGAATGTTACTGGCATGCTTTTTTGACTTTCAGCCGAATCATATCCATGAGTTTGCAGACAAGTTTTATCTAAAATTAGGGACAGTTGAAGTGATTGCTGGCATTCTTTATGCAGAGTCCCTCAGGGGTGGGCCCTCTCAGTCTCTAGGGGTACCTGTCTCCTCCTGGTGGGATGGGGCATTGGTCCCACAGAACCGGCCTGCAGCTTCTCACCAGGAGCTCTGGGAATGAGCTGAGCTCATTGTGCATTATGTGTAGGACTGGACTCTTCCTAGATGTTGTTCTAAGAATATAACTCAAGATTATGGAAAGGGTGGCGGTCCTGGGTAGAGTTTGTACATCTGTAGAAAGGTGTATGTGCAGAGAAAAACTGGAAATCACTTAAGTGATCATTAACACGGGCCAAGGATAAAGCAAGGGAATTCTGATATCCACCTCTGTGTTGAGTGGAAGGTGAGATAATTTACAAAACAAGGGCCAGAGCCTGTAATCCCAGCACTTTGGGAGGCCGAGGCGGGTGGATCACCTGATGTCAGGAGTTCGAGACCAGCCTGGCCAACATGGTTGAACCCCATCTCTACTAGAGATACAAAAATTAGCTGAGTGTGGCGGCAGGTGCCTGTAATCCCACCTACTCTGGAGGCCGAGGCAGGAGAATCGCTTGAACCCGTGAGGCGGAGGTTACAGTGAGCTGAGATGGCGCAGCTGCATTCCAGCCCGGGTGACAGAGCGAGACCACCTCAGAAAAAAAAAAAAAAAAAATTTACAAAGCAAAGATGGCAGCTTTCCAGGAAGAGGCTGTGAAATTGTTCCCGACAGAGAGCGCCGTGTCTCAGGGTTGATGGTGTTTTGGAAGCTGCCGACACCTGCTCCTGCCTCTCAGTGTGCATCTGTGTCTTCTCGGGAACGTCCCTCCCCTTCCGCTCTCTGTGTCACCCTCACCTGGGGCTGGCCTCCCTCCTCACCGGTGTCCTGAAGAGTGGGTGGGGTGGTGGGTATGGAGCATGTAGCATGGGGAGCCTCCCTTACACGTGGCACATGTAAGGAGATATGAAAACCCTTTCTTTTTTTAAGATGGAATCTTGCCCTGTCACCCAGGCTGGAGTGCAGTGGCGCGATCTCGGCTCACGGCACCTCCACCTCCTGAGTTCAAGCGATTCTCCTGCCTCAGCCTCCTCAGTAGCTGGGATTACAGGCGTGTGCCAGCACACCCGGCTGATTTTTGTATTTTTAGTAGAGATGAGGTTTCCCCATGTTGGTCAGGCTGGTCTCGAACTCCTGACCTCATGCCACCTGCCTCGGCCTCCCAGAGTACTGACATTACAGGCGTGAGCCACCATGCTCAGCCTGAAAACCAATTTTTAGTGTAAATTATTGCTAAAGTGTATCTTTCGGTAGGAAATGAGTAGGATGATTGTCCCGGGATTTGTCAGATCTGAAGTGAGCGAAGATTCCCTGTCAGTGAGCGCCCTTCTCAGTTTGACTTCGTCAAAGAGCCATGTGCGGTCCTCATGTGTCTCCATTAGGGCAACCCAACGTGCCGACTCCTTCAGGCTCCTTACAGCTGCCAGGCTGTGTTAGCCCTGGATTTGTACAGTCTTCTACCGAGGTCACGGGGCTCTTGCCCTTCTCAGCTTCTGAGAAGTGGGCCCACTTAGTTTGAGAATCCCAAAAAAGGAACTGGTGAGACCCGTGACCACATATTGCAAAGCAGCACCCCTTGGCTTCCATGGAGATAAGGATGGGGCTGTTTGGCGAGAGTCTGGGGGAGTCGGCAGCTGTGGGGCCGTGGTGCCCTCTCCACTGGACTCTTTCCCCAATCATGCCCGTCTGCGTGACTGCCCTGTTCATAAGTTATGGTGCTGACCACCTGCTGTCTGAGCACGGTTTACCCATCTGTGTGGGCATTGTTGTGCCCCTGTCCCAGGCGCCTGTTGTGCCCATCTGCATGGCGGTTCTGTTCACAGGTTATGGTGCTGACCACCTGCTGTCTGAGCACGGTTTACCCGTCTGTGTGGGCATTGTTGTGCCCATCTGCATGGC
>PVKV010025007.1:0-30365 GCA_004027835.1 Alouatta palliata | reverse complement strand
AATTTTTAAAAACTTATAATTAACTCGAGAAACACTTGGTGCTAATAATTTTCTTTATAAAAAGAAAATTTCTTTAAAATAAATTTTCTTTATAAAATTATAAAAAGTAATTATAATTTTTTGAAAATTATAATTAAACAGGTTTTTAGCTATGTGCTTTATTCTTTTATCACAATGCAGTTTATTAGTAGTTTCTTTTCTCCTCATATCTATGGTTTTTTACTTCTAAAATTCTTTTCAAATAATTCATTTTGGCTTTCATCATTATCCCTACTAGGTGTTGTGTTTTCTTTTGAAATTGTTTCTGCTTATACCTTTACTAGCAAAGGGAAAATAACAATTTGGTGTTTATGATCTGGTGACAATAGGATTATATTGGAGCCAATTGAATAAACTTATTCTTTTAATCATATAGATCTTCATTAATATTTTTGACTGAATTATCAATAAAAATAGTCCATTCCCTTTGTGCAGAAACTGCTAACTCCAGGATTGGATTCTTGAATGAACTGATAAGGTAGCAGTGGTCTGTGACAGATATGCATCCCACATTTTCGTGTTATAGCAGTAGTTATATTTTGCATAATACTGTTTCCATATATAGAGTCCAGAATCTAAATTTTACAATAATGACATTTCTTCTGGTCATGACAAATGTAATATTTTACAAATATAGATCTACATAGACTCCAAAGACACATACAGAGCAGGCCTGTGAGAAATGAAAAGTCAGGACATCCATGGCATCGTAGTAGCCACTCACGTCCAGCAGGTGGCGAACGGAGGGGAGGTATATTTATTAAATGGGACAGAGTGGGACAGTGGGCAGCCCTGGAGTAAGGGAGCATTGTTAATTTCTGGGAGTAGTATAAGACCCAGGCATAGCTGGAGTTTGAAGCTTTGAAGTAAAAATATCTGTAGAACATCTTAAACATGGGACCAAAATGTGATGTTAAAATCAACAGTTCTTGGTATGCTAAAAACTTTGAAACCTAGGAACAATTTTGGACCTGTTGGAGCAGAAATGTGTAGTTGTCATTGAAGGTGTGAACATACCCCACCTCTACTCTACATGTGGAAGACGTGGCATACAGAGGACATGGACCCAGGCAGAAGAGTGATGTGACATGTTTTACATTTTGTTAGCACCATGACTTAAACAACTGAGCTAACTGGCCACAGCATTTTATCCTTTATGATGATCACTATGAGGGCTGAGTGCAGAATGGAGTGTATGTGGTCAAGAATGGAAGCTGTGAGGCTGTTGCAGTAATCCAGAAAGAAAGGTGACAATTGCTTAGACTTCGGTGGTAGTGGGGTAAGGGACATAAATAGACATACTCAGGAAATATATTGGTCTTAGATCTGATAAGACATGTAATAGATTAGAAGCAGGGAAATTAATGAAAAACCAGAATTAAGGATGATTTCTCACTTACTGGCTTGAAATGCTAAATGGATGAGGGTGCTGTTTACTGAATTGGGGAAGACTAAGTGGGGGGTGGGGGGTGTAGAAATTGAGAAAGAAAAATCAAGAATTTCCAGGACTTTCAGAGCAATGTTAACTGCTTTCCTTGATAGTGGGTCAGTTATCTGTAAGTGCATTTCTAAAAATCCTGCTTAGTTTTGTTCCTGAGCTTTGTATAAACGGAACTTTGTGTGTACTGATTATATTGCTGGATATTATGTCATTAAGATTCTCGGTATTGTTGCATGTGTCTGAAGTTTATTTTTAATTCTCTGTAGTGTTTTACTAATGAATAAATCATAATTCAGTTTTTACTGTTCTATTAATGGACATCTGGGTTGTTTCCCATTTTAGTTATTTTGAATAAGGAAGCAATGAATATTTTTATACATATACCCTGATGTACATGTGTATATACATTTCAGATATCAACCCCAAAAGTGCATTTGCTGGGTTATATAGGTCAAGTACATATTCAATTTTGTTAGATAATTTTCAACTATTTTCCAAAGTAGTTCTACCAATATATACTATTACCATCAATTGATGAGAATTCCAGTTGCTCTACATTTTCATTAACACTTGTTAATGTCAGACCTTTTAATATTTGCAAATCTGATGGGGATATAGTGGTATTTCATTTGGTTTTTATTTTCTTTACCCTGATTACCAAAGAAGTTGTACCTTCTTTGAATGTTTTAGTCGCTTGGAGATCCTTCTTTGTGAACTGTCTTTTCAAGAATTTGTCCGTCTTCCTGTTGGGTTATTTGTCTCTTCTTAACAATTTAAAGGTATTTTCTATGTACCTGGATCTTATTTGTCTTTATGTCCTATAAATACATTTTCCCATTCTGTGGCTTTTTAGCTCACTTTATGATGTGTTTTGATGAATTATTTTTACTTTAATGTAGCCGAATTCTTCACACATTTTGTGGTTAGTATTTTATGTGTCTTTTTCTCTAATCTCAGGTAGTAAAGATACAACTGGAATTGATTTTTTTGTGCTTGTGGTGAGGTAGAAATCTAACATAATTGTTTTCCTACTTGGATATCAGTTTTCTCTGCACTATTTATTGAAAACTCCCTTTGCTATCCGATCACCCACCTCTACCAGTAAACTAGTATCCATACTGGGTAAGTTTACTTCTGGATTCACTGAGATATATACATAAACATGTACATGTTCGTATACGTATACATACTGTGTGTGTATATATACATGTACACACATACATATATAAATAAAGATGTAGATATCATATGTAGAATATATATATTAAAGACATATATATTATCTCTCTATAATGTATATAATATATACTTTTATATAAATAACCCTTCTCCAAAATTGTTCAGGGGCATACTGTATAGGCTATAACGCCACCATGATCCACTCTAATGCACAGCCATTTGTAACTCAGCTTGATAATTTTTCTTCCTCAATCAATTGCTTACCAGAGAACTCCCTGCAAGGCTACATGTGAAGATTGGAAGAGGATAGCAGTGTGGCAAGAGCAGGCCTGCTGGGGAGTGTAAGTAACCTGTTTATGTGATTTACTTTGTCTTCAGAATGTGTTCCCTCTTGGTCATTTCAGTCTTATTTCTGCTTGATGGTAGAGAGCTGGCAGGTGTGACTCACTTTGTGGCTTACTGGGTCAGTCATCACCCAGCTCATGATGGGAGGCTCAGGTCATATGGTCACCTATGGTCATGTTTTTGGTCTCTGCCAGCGCCCAAAAGCAAGTGAAGAGGTTCCAATGAAGAATTGTCATTTACTCAAGAGGAGAATCATCTATGAAATACAGCATGGATTTGCTTCAAAAACCCAGAACAGTGGTTTTCAAACTAAATGTACATTTGAATCCTGTGGGGATCATGTTAAAATGCAGATTTCAATTCAGTAAGTTTGATCTGGGACCTGAGATTCTGCATGTTTAATAAAATCCCAGTTATTGTCAGTGCTGCAGGTCATGGACTATTCTTTAAGTAGCAAGGATGTAGAAAACTCCATTGTGAGTCTCCTGTGGCAGCTTGATATGAAACATCAGTGTTTCTCAAAGTGGTGTTAGCTCCTTGCAACAGAATCGGTATCACCTGGGAATGTGTTAGAAAATTCCAGAATTGGCGAGGCCAATTCTAGGGCCTCACTTCCCAGACATACAGAATTAGAAATTAGACCCAGCAATCTGTTTTAATAAGCCCACCAGGTGATTCTAATGTGCACTGAAGTTTGAAAACCATTGTTCTCTGTAGGTTGCTGGTTCTCAGCCAATTAAATCAGTATCTCTGGAAGTGGGACGTAGGTATCAACACTATTTTTAAGTTCCCCAATTGGGCGTGGTAGTGCATGCCTGTATTCCTAGCTACTCAAGAGGCTGAGGTGGGAGGATCCCTGGAGTCCAGGAGTTTGAGGCTGTGGTGAGCTATGATTGTGCCACTGCACTTCAGCCTGAGGAAAAGAGCAAGATCCTATTTCTAAAACACAAAGTTTATAAGTGCAATGGAATCAGGTGATTCCACTGTGTAGTCAAGAGCCACCTGATCTGTCAGAAGCTTTGGGCATAATTGGGGCTGCTGGGTTTTAAGGAAAATGTGGCAACGGTGCTTTTCCTACAGTCTTAGCTTGGTGGAAAGCGTTTTTCTCTCTCTGGGCCCCATGCAGAACAGGCAGCCTTTGGTTCACCTGGTAAATGGTATGTCCTACCTCCAAATTCCCAAGAGATCCATGAAGCTTTCTGTCTCCATCTTAGTATTTGAAGGTTTATGGTTCCTCGGTTTATCCTTCAGTTTGAAGGTGATAGCCTAATGTAGCTTACACCGCTAGGCTTAAAACAACTTCATTGAGTTAGCAAGAACTTGCATTCCAATCATATTTCTCTTTCATCTTCTGGTAGATATGTTCTACCAAGTCACCGAGAATATTTGCTACCTTCTGTTCTCCTGGTTCTATCAGAATCATATTATCAATAAAATAAACCAGTATTCTATGTGATGATGAGTTGGTAAAGATCCCAGCTGACTAGATAGTAGCTCAGAGTCATAAATAAACTTGATGTTAGATGGTTAAGGTATTTTTTTGTCCTTTTGAGGTTTTTGTTGTTCTCTGTGTATTCATATAGGGAAATAAGCATTACCAAATAAATAAGTCCACCCAGATTTAAACTGTTCTGTAGTCTCCAGGAACAGAGCGTTGTGGTGAAAAGGATTGGGTCTGGCATCAAGCAGGTGTAGGTTCAAATCCTAGCTCTGCCACTCACTACAAGTTATGGAAACTTAAGCAAGTTAATTTACTCTCTGTGAGCCTCGGATTACTCATCTCCAAAATGGGAATAATATCCCCACTTCACAGATTGCTGTAAGGACCATATAAGCTAATCCATGCAAATCATGTTCTAACAGTGCCTACTACATACTGAAGGGTCAATTAATAGTAATTATTAGTTTCTCTTGATTGCCTATTTAGAGACCACCTGGGAATAAAGGTTCTGCATGGCCTTTACAAAAGTCTGGGTCAGAATAAGGAAGAGTTTAGGTGAGCAACCTTAGGAGAATAAAAATAGAGGGGCAAATCCAAAGAGTTGTCTTAGCCCATCTTCTAAGTCCACTATCTTAGTTCATTTTCTGTCACTTATTACAGAACACCTGAAACTGGGTAATTTATAAAGAAAAGGAATTTATTTCTTACACTTATGCAGACTGAGAAGTAGGAGGTTAAGGGACTGCATCTTGTGAGGGTCTTCTTGCTGGTGGGGACTCTGTAGAGTCGGTGCAGGGAATCACATGATGAGGGGGCTGAGCGCACAAGCTCAGGTCTTTTTTTTCTTCTTACACAGCCACCAGCCCACTCTCATAATAGCTCACTAATCCATCAACCCATTCATCCATTAATCTACCGATAGACTAATCCATTCATGAGGGCAGAGCTGTTACTAATCAATCACTTCCTAAAGGCCTCACCTCTCAATACTGTCACCTTGAAAAGTACATTTCAACATGAATTTTGGAGGGAAAATATTCAAACCATAGCAAGGATCTATAATTACCATCTGAGACGGGAGTGGAAAATCCGTCTAATGGCCTTCAGACAAGAGCTTTGTAAGGTACTAAAACTGTGTGTGTGTCTGTGTAAGTGTGTGAGTATCTGTGTGTACTGACTTCTGCTTCCCTGCAGCAATAAGGAGTGAAGCCTTTGTTCTCTCTCTGGAGTAGCAAGGAAGTAGGCAGGGAGAGAGATTTTAACTCCCTCTGTCACCAGGATAGAAATTGAAGAACAGGGTGGGTGAACCTAGAAAGAGGCAAAGAAGATGGGCCGAGTCCCAGCCATGTACTACAGAGAAGAAAGGAGACTTGAGGAAGCTGGCTTGGGTCTAGAGGGGTCTGGGGAACTTAGTTACAACAAAGGCTCTGTGCTATTTCTCACTGGGTGCTGGAAAGGGTGTTCAGAGAGGGATTTCTCTTTTCACAGCACAACCAGAACTACAGAGTGAGGTTCTGAATGTCGGGGGAAATGTCCACTGGTAGGGCACCGTGTGGGAGAATCTCCATGCACCTCCTATTAGGCCTCCTGATGTAAGATGGGCCTCAGGTTAGGGGGTTAGACAATAACTCTGGGGGCTGGAGTCTTGCCACTGGCCAAAGAAGACAATCAGTCCCTTAGGTGGTGTTCAAAGGGTAGAGAAAACTCTGTTGTAACTGGAGTTACAGAAATCTTTTGCAACATCTGAGATGAAAAGTTTAAAAGGTTTAAGTGACTGTAGCGGAGGGCCCTATGAAAGGAGTTCATGCTGCTGAACTAGATTCTCAGGTTGGCTGCCACAGAACAGAAGTGTTGAGATGAAGCTAAAGGCTTGGTCCTGAAAGCATGTGGCTTTCTACTCCGAGTCCTCCCACTGCTTTCCCATCTGTTCCTTTGCATTTCTGCATCTTCCTGCCACTTTAGTCCCCCCATCAGTAAATGGAGGTCAAGAGGCCTGGGCCAAAATGGTGACCGGGATGAACCAAGCTAGATTTCCCTGGGCCCAAGCCACTCCATATATTGGCACCTGGCTGTGCCGCAAGCTTCCCTGGCATGGCTCCAGAGCTGCAGAGGGTTTTCTTCCTCGCTATCAAAGAGAGGGTGACTCCCAGGAACGTCTGCCTCTGTTTGTCCATCACGAACGACCTTGCATCCTTGGTATGAGAAATTCTAGGAAGGCGGTATCAGGGTAGTAGTAATGATTCTCTGTTAATTATTCCTTCTGTCACCTGTCACCTCCCTCACAGCCCCTCATTTTTCTTTTAATGGTGAAATAAATAAATGATGATGCTGTTGAGGTGGTTTTATGTTTTCCCTCTAGCCTCAAATATAATCCATCCATTGGCCTGCTGTGTATCATGCATACAAAGTTGATTCTGAAGCATGATGTGTTTAGTAAAGCAAACCTGTTCCTTAGTCACTGCTTTTACCTTTCCAGCAGTTATTTACAGAGGAAAACCAGATGCAGAGCCAGCTGAACAGCATTCGAACCTGGCCTTGCCACTGTGTGGTCATGTGACTTTCAGCAAAAAATAATTGATTTTCTCTGTGCCAAAATTACAATGCAGGATTTCTGTGAAGATATTGTGCGATGTAAATGTGATGGGCACGTAGGAGGTGCTCGATGGAGTGGAGCAAGAATTCTGTGCATCTAGGCATTCTCCCTACCTCTAGGATAAACCCAAAGGCAAGGACCTACTCTCATATCCTTTATTTCTGCGATGCTCAGTTCTATCATTTTCCTCATCACCACTCCCATAGCCCTACCCATTACTTTTTTAATTAACATTTTATTTTTTAGAATAGTTTATGGCAAAACTGAGCAGACGTTAGAGTTCTTCTGTAGACCCTGTCCCCACACATACATAGCCTCCTTCATCAACATCCCCCACCAGAGTGGTGAATTTGTTAGAACTGATGAACCAATTGAAGAATACACCATTGTCACCCAAAACTCATAGTTTACATTAGGATTCTGTCTTGGTGTTGTATGTTCTTTGAGTCTGGACAAATGGCTTGTAATGATAAGTATCCACCTTTATAGTATCATTCAGAGTAGTTTCACTGCCCTAAAACATCCTCTGTGCTCCACCCATTCATCCCTCCTTAACCCCTGGCAACCACTACTCTTTTTACTGCCTCCATAGTTTTGCCTTTTCTACAATGTCATATAGCTGGAATCATAGAGCATGGAGCCTTTTCAGATTGGCTTTTTTTCACTTAGTAATATACATTTAAATTTCCTCCATGTCCTGTGGCTTGAAAGCTCCTTTTTTTAAAATTGCCAAATAATATTCCATTGTCTCAATGTATCACAGTTTATTTATTCATTCATATATTGAAGGACATCTTGGTTGCTTCCAAGTTTTACAATTATCAGTAAAAATGAGGTAAACATTTATGTGTAGGCTTTTGTGTGGGGGAAAATATTCAGCTCACTTGGGTAAATACTAAGGAGCTCGTTTGTGGAATTACATGGTTAGAGTATGTTTAGTTTTGTAAGAAACTGCCAAACTGTCTTCTACCTATTACTTTCACTAATAGGAAACTTCTTTTTTCTCTTGATCTACTCACATGTTTGTACAAAATCTCACATATGCTTATTTGCACATTCCTCTCCTTGTTGTATGGCCTTGATGCAGTGTTTCCAGGGCAAGGTCAACATTTCAAAAACAGTCAGGAGCCGGAAGACCCAACCTTTTTTCAGAACTCCTACACTAGCGTGTTGAGCAATCTTTCAGTAAATCATCTCTTTCCTCTGGCTCTCCACTTCCTTATTTGGACAAAGGGGGCTCTTAGCCATTTGCACCTGTGTTAGAGTTGGCACACAACAAGTTCAGACCAAAGCAAACACAATTTGTGCTAAATAAATGTTGGCTATTATTACTATAACATATATGCCCATATTTGTAAGATGTGCGTTAGAAACTGTACTTGAATGCACACTTGCAGAGGTTGGTGTTCAAGTCTCGACTCTAAGATTTATTTTAAAATTTCAATTGTAGGTTTTGGCTGACTACTTGGCCACACTAAATTATTCATAAAGATTAACCATTACAGTAACTATTTTGTGTATGTTTAAGCAGTCCTTTCCAGATATTTAGAAATAACGTTACCCTGACATTTATTTCACTGAGTTGTAACCATATAGAAATTAGAAGTTTGTTGTTGTTGTTGTTTCAGTGTTTTAGTTACTTAACATTGCTTTAAGCAGAAAACCACAAACAGTTGCTAGGAATTGGCTGTAGAGATAAGTGGGAAGGAAACCTATCTGAGCTGAACAGAACCAGACTAGGGAACAGCCCTTCACTCCAGCTACCTTGCGGATCCCACTCTGCTCACCAGCCTCTCAAGCTGAAATTTCTAACATTCTCTTGTTGCCACTGATCTGCAGCAACCATCAGGGTAATACCTGGAGACCCTGCTCACTAATCTGCAGCAAGTGCTGGATGTTATGGAGATAAGCAGTTTCAGGTAGACAAAGGAGGGGCAGACCTGAGCACTGTAGGAAAAGGGTGTCATTGTTGGAGGAGCCACCCTACAAAAATGTAATATTTATACTACTGGTATCCTGGCATCCAGTTTCTGTGTATCCTAATAGTTCAGGGCCCTCCACCCAAAAAGTGCCACATCCAGGCCTGTAGATCTCTGAGAGCATCTTTTCCTGTTCTCATCAAAATATTTAATTTATTTATTTATTTAGAGTCAGAGTCTTGCTCTGTCACCCAGGCTGGAATGCAATGGCATGATCTCCGCTCACTACTCCTGGGTTCAAGTGAGTCTCCTGCCTCAGCTCCTGCCTCAGTGTACAATCCTGAGTAGCTGGGATTACAGGTGCATGCCACCACGCACAGCTAATTTTTGTATTTTTAGTAGAGACAGAGTTTCACCATGTTGATCAAGCTGGTCTCGACTTCCTGACCTCGTAATCCACCTGCCTCAGCTTCCCAAAGTGCCGGGATTACAGGTGTGAGCCACTGCACCCAGTCAAAATCTTTTGTTTTTTTGTCTCACCCCTCAGAGCCTCTTCTTAAAAGATTCACATTGTGTCTGTCTACATATTTAGTCATTTACTCATTCAATAAATGTTTACTGAGAACCTACTGTTCCAGTCCCTGTTCTTGGAATTGGGAACACAACAGTGAAAAAGACAAAGACGTTTCACCTCTCTCAGAGCATCTATTCTCATTATCAAGAGTGATATATAATAACATGTCAAATAATTGTAAGGGCTATGAGGAAAAATGAAGCAGAGTAAGGAGTTAGAGAGTAACAGAGGCTGATTTATCCGATAGGATGGCTAGAAAAACCTCTGTGGGATGTAGTCCTTGACTGAGCCTGTGACCACGGGGATGGGGCATCATTGTGGGCAGAGGGACAAGTGCAAATGTCCTGAGATAGGAACATGTGCTCACAGATTAGCAAAGAGGCTGGTGTGTAGGAGTGAGGGAGTAAGAGCCCAGGCAGGAATCTGAATGGGGGATAAGGCAAGCATAAATGTCTTAACTCACTTAGTGCATACTCCTCCAGAAACCCCTGAGTAGGTGGAGTGGTTGATGTTTCAGGTAAGCAGGAGGCGGAGGAACTTGGGGACCACAGAGCCTTTGAAAGCACTCACAATTCACAACCAACCCTCTGAATGGCTCTGTCTTTCCTACCAGATGCAAATCCTGTGAGAGCAGGAATTATATTTTTTGGTTCCCTGCTGTGTCAGCTAACATGGCATGTATCTGATGCCTACTAGCCACTTCATACTAGTGTCAAATTGGACTGGACTCTGGCAGTCACAGCAGATCCCTGGCGTTCACTAAGTTAACAACAGTCATTTTAGCTGCTTGTGAGAAACTTCAAAGCAGAGCCTGCAGTAGGAATTTCCTGGAAAAACAGCTACTAGGTGGGAGATCAGGTATGAGAGTTGGACAGTCAGTAGATCTGGAGTATTAAGGCTATGCACAGGAAAACCCTGGCTCCAGATAAAAGATATTATTTAGAAAAGTGCTAGGACTCGGAATTTGCAAAGATCTCAGAATCCATTCCTTATGAATATCAAGTGTCTACTGAGTAAGTTTCTACCACCTGAGAAACTCCTTAGGAACCAAGTGGCCTAACCTGGCCTCTCATGATGATATCATCTTGACTATACTTACACATGGCCATCTAAAATCGTAAGTACTTTATTTTATGTATAGTTTCATATTGTTGATTAGATCAGATTAATACAATTGGCTGTTTTTCCTTTTTTTTCTGTACAGTGAAAAGTCAATGAATATTGTTGTTTAAATGAATAAATGACCTGAAACGTCAATAAAAGTAAAAAAAACAGGCTAGCATAATAATAAATAGGTAAAATAAATAGTTCTCTATTAAAGCATTATTGCTTTCACATTAATTATCTTTTAAAATAAGATAGCCAGTACTAAGTAGGGGTTTGAAATAACTTGAAGAGCCAGAGAATAAATTCTTTATCATATTTCAATAAAATATTTTCATTCATTTATTCATCCATCCATCCATTCGTTCATTCTTTCAATAAATATTGTTAATTAAGCACTCTTTCCATGCTAGGCACTATACTAGATGCTGAGGATAGAACGTCAGACGGAGATTATTGTCAGCTTGGATGGAGACACAGACAAGAAGTTAGGCACTTTCACCATGTCACAATTTCTTCTAAGAAACCGTAGCAATATTCAGGCTCTCCTCCATGCTGCTAGTTTTAGATCCGCTGGAGAAATGTGTCTTCTGTTGGGAGCAGTCAGACTCAAGTTCAGTGCCAAAGCTACATGGGCTCTCAGAGCTGCTTCAGTCCATTCCTGGTCTCACAGCAGCCCCTTTGATCACTTTCTCCCAATCATGCTTGGCAAATGGACACAGATCCCCTTTCGTGGGAGCCACGACTACCTTAGGTTCTATATTCCTTTCCTGCTAGTTCTGCCAGGCACAGGATGAGCCTGCAGAGGCGTGGGGGCTGGCTTTGATCATCCCATTGGCTGCGTCACTCTGGGAAGTGGGTGTGACCTACTGTCACCCTCTGCCTTCCTCTACCTGTGTCATTGACATCACTTGGCTCCTTTAGGGAGTAGGGTCATTTAAATGCCATTTGCTATGTTCTGTTCTCTCTTCCCACAACTCAGTCTCCTGACATGGACTGAACGTGTCCCACCAAATTCATATGTTGAAACTCTAATCCCCAAGTGATGGTATTTGCAGGTGGGTTTTCGGAGGTTTTTAGGTCACGAGGGTGAAGCCTTTATGAGTGAAATTAATGCCCTGAAAAGGAGAGACACAAGAGAGATTTCATTCTCTGCCATGTGAGGACATAGCAAAAAGGTGACTGGCTGTAAACCAGGAAGAGGGCCTTCATCAAGAGCCCGACCATGCTGACACCTTCATCTCAGACTTCCCAGATTTTGCATTGTGAGAAAGGAATGTTCGTTATTTAAGCCATCTAGTCTAAGGGAATTTGTTATTTAGGCCTGAGCTAACTAAGACAGGCCCCAAGGAATGCTCTAGGGGAGTGGTAAAAAAGGAATAAAGAAAGAAATTAAGTGTATTCATGGTGTGCCAAAAACTGTGTCTAGCACTTTCTATACCTCATTCCTTCCTACTCCCAATAGCTCAGTCTGTAAAGCAAAGCCAATGGAGTTTTGAACCCTAGCTCCGCTATTGATTAGTTCCACTATTGACTATGGGCAAATGACTCTCAACTCCAAGCCCTCAGCTCCCTGGAGAGACAGAGTAGACAGGTTATTAGCAGTACACACCCTGTGTCTAAACCCAGCTCTGCCCTTGTAAACTGGGTGGCCTTGGCAAGCAGCTTCATCTCTGCATTTCAGCTCTGTCTTCCCTAAAATGGAATGATATCAACAGCACTCAGGACAATAAGGGTTGTTGTGAAGACTAAAAAGATAATATAAGTAAAACACTTGGAGTAGTAAATAACTCAAGGCAAGAAGGAGCAATTATTTCACATCTTCTTGTTGAATATTTTTTTAAAAGTATAGTTTTAGCACAGTGTTTGGCAGGAAGAAACACGTCAAAGTCTTGCTATTATTGATGTTTTTATTACTAGTTATTATTTTATTATTTTTATAGTAGTATCATTACTTTTATTGCTATTGCTATTGTTACTTTCAGGCTTAGAGGTGACAGACCTGCTATTTCTCTTTGGAAGTATTTGAAGAGAAAATGACAAAGCACAAGTGCTCGAGCTCCTTGTCACTGAAGTGTGGGCTGCGATCCAGCAGCACAGGCATCACCTGCAAGCTTGTTAGAAGTGCAGAAGATCAGCCTGACCTAGGACTCAGATCTGAATTTTTTTTTTTTTTTTTTTTTTGAGACAGAGTCTTGCTCTGTCACCAGGTGCCAGGCTGGAGTGCAGTGGTGTGATCTCGGCTCCCTGCACAGATCTGCATTTTTAACTAATCCTCCCAAGTAAGTCAAGGGCAAGTTTATGGTTGAGAGGCACTGCTCTGGGACATTGGTTCTCAGCCTTGGCTTTCCATTAGAATCATATTTGAAACATACTGATGCCTGGGCCCCCATCCCCTTACCTTCCAGAAATTCTGTTGTAATTGGCAGGAGTACAATGGTTTAAAAGCTCTCTGAGTGACACAAATGTGCAATCAAGGTTGAGAACCACCCATCTAGCATTTGGTCCATGCGGAGTTTGGCTGCAGGCATAGATGGGAGTCTAGTTTCTTCATCAATCGCCAGTGAGAGTCCTGGTTTGTTTTTCTTCTTTTCAGGCCCTAAAGGAAGTGGAAGCACACAGGGACAAGAAGAGAGCACATTCTTCTCTTCTCGCCCCCACCCTTCCCCAGTCTTCATTCCAGCTAAGAGGTCACGTGACAAGGCTGGGACAGGCTTGTTGGCCAGTGTTTCTGTTTCTCTGTGATGCAATTCACAGCATTCAAGCTGTACTGGCTGGCCGTGTCTCTCTCCCTCAAATCACTGTGCCAATGGGGCCTGGATTTTCTGTGGTGGAAGCTTGTTTTTCCTTGAAATGAGGTCTTCTCCTTGCTTTCCTGTTTTTGTCCACTGTTCACGGCACCCAGAGCTTGCCTGGTTGGAGAAAACTTGACCAGAGATCTCCTCTCAGCCTCTCATGTGAGACTCTTGACCCCTGGTGGGAAATCCGAAATCCCACTAGACTCTGGAAAGTTATCTAAATGAGTGTTGCTGTCAGGACCACGGCTCGTGCCTCATCATAAGGCCAAGGACTTGGGGAGTGGGGGTGACTGTTGTTATGTGAGGATGGGGGCCATGTGGCTCTCATTTTTTTTAATTTTCAAGGGAAGCTTGGAACTTGGAATTTTATTTTAAAATCTTCAGGTTTTTCAATGTCGGCAGCTAATTCAAAAAATTCAGAAGCCCTACTGGCCAAAGTGACCTGTTGGCCCACTGACCTCTGTAACATTCTAAATGACCCATTTGGGTTGGGAAGTTGCCCCAAGCCATGGAGACTTAAACAATCTCACTCTACTTCTGGTACTGGCAGAAAAGGTAAAACACCTGGGGGCTTGTGAGTTATGTGCCCAAAGGTTTTTAATGCAGGTGATTTGTTCTGGGCTTGTTAGTGGGGGCAGATCCTCTGTCAAAGGCATGCCCTCCTATGCCCAAGCCCTGGAGTGGCTGTTTCTAATGGCGCCATCCAAGTCCTCTGTGTGTCCTAGGGTCAGAGTGGATCTTTATGTCTGACCTGGGGTCAAATATTGTATGAGTTGTGCAGAGTATGTCATATTGCCCTGGGACAGCTGAACAGATGGGAAGAAAAAAAAAAAGCTTACACTCCTCAGATTTCTCCCTCCCCTCATCTCTTCCCTCCCCTGAATAATAGACAGCTAAGCGTTTGACAGAGCTCCTTGTTCAATGCTGCCATGTCTCTGCTAGTGACCAAATGTTTCTCCCTCAGTGTTCTCTTTATATAAGATGATGTGACTTGAGTTTGTTGCTAATATTGGATTTGCAACAGATGCCCTCATTGTTTGGGTCCTGGGTACATGGAGAGCAGAATTAATAATCCAAAGACAAAGGCCTCAAATGCCCAGTGACTTTAATAGCAAAACTTGCTGCAAGGGACAAGGGTTCATTCTGCTTTGGGCAAGGTGAGGGGGACAGGCCTGCAAAAGACCCAGAAACTGAGTCTACCATCTAGATGCCATTGGAAATGTAGGCAGAGCTCTTGGTGGGAGGCAGAAGGAAGCACCAAGAAGAGGCATCTTCAAGGGGACACAAGCAATAATATTCAGGTCTATGGTGAAAATGACAAGTCATCTAGTCACCCTGGTGGCCAAAATTTGGACCCAGGGGAACCAGGCAGCAAGCCTAAGAATTCAATAGATTTGTCAATGAACATAGCCAATGTCATAGTTCCTTCTGCTCCTTTTCATTTTTCTCAGTAAAGCCTTTTTAGACAAATTGTAAACCTCCATGGTTACAAACCAAAAACCCCCTGGGTCTAAGCATGAACCACTGGGATTTTTCTGTTCCCTTCCTGCTTTGTCTTCAGAATGCTCTCATCTCACTTCTGCAAGATGCTTCTTAATATCTACCAATGTGCTTTTTTATTCTAATTTTATTTAGTTGCCCGAACCTTACGGAAGTTAACATTGCATACCATGAAAGAGAATGTGTGTATCTCTCTGTCACCTCCTACACATAGCCATTTTCTTAAGGAGTGTTCCTCTGCATGCAATGATCCCTTTGGAAAACTGCCTGAGACTTAATCAAAGTCAGTGGATCAAGGGTATTTGGTCATAGAGGGTTGTACTGGAAAGGTTTCTGTGCTTTAAAACCCTGTCTTGATGGTGAATTGAATCGTCTTTGGTAGAATCCTGAAGCTAACCAGTTTACAAACTGAATTTACTTTTTCTGAAATTATAAACCAGAGCCCTAAAATACTTGTCTTTTAAGTTCCAGATTTTCATAATTCTATTTTTTCCCTAAGTGAAACTCTGTCCACCTACTTACAGAG
Source organism: Alouatta palliata (assembly GCA_004027835.1). NCBI lineage: Eukaryota > Metazoa > Chordata > Mammalia > Primates > Atelidae > Alouatta > Alouatta palliata. The sequence goes on along the minus strand of PVKV010025007.1, from coordinate 14,906 downwards.
ACGAAAGAAAGGACTAGCATTTATTGAGTTTTGCTATCAGTTAGGTGCTTCCTATTGGTTATCTCATTTAATTCTCAGTCAATAATATGAAATAGGTATTATTCCCATTTTACAGATGAGGAATTTGAGGCTCAGAGAGGTCAAGTAACTTGTAAGTGGCAGAGCTCAGATGTAAACCAAAGCCTTCTGATGCCAAGACTTGTGGCTATTCCATCTGTGTGTCTTTTTGTTTGGGAGTCTTTTGTAATTCCCTGATGCTGTTAGATGTAGACTAAGACAGACACATAAAGACTTAGAGATAGGACAAACTGTTTTCCTTAATTTTTTCTACTGATAAAAATAAACAGCAATTGTTTTAACCCATAAGTAATTACAATTAGATGGCTACATCGGCAGATGTATTTCTGAAATAAATGTGTAAAGTTCTGTGTTGAAAATAGAGATGACCTGATGGTAAGCTGAGATTGTTGGTTGCAGGATGGCTGAGATCATATTTTATACCTTCTGTGGCCCCAGCAATCTGCACTGAGCCTGTCCTGTGGGGTCCACTCTGTATTTGCTGAATGAAGGAATAAATTTCTCCTCTTTATGGATTTCTAACATCCATGTTGACATGAAGTCTGATATTGCTTTTTTCTATTTAATGTGTTAAAAGACACAAAACATAAAACTAATCATCCTAACCATTTTTAAGTGTTAAGTATATTCACATTGTTGTGAAGAAGATCTCAAGAACTTTTCCATCTTGCAAATTTCAATCTCTATACCCATTAAACAACAACTGCTATTATTTTTAAACATCATCCTCATTTGGTTTTACTAGAAGAAAGGCAGCTCTGCCCACATTTCAGGTAAACATGACTCAACCTCCTGCTGCTTATGCATCAGCAACTCTCTTCTCAGTAAAACACTGTCTGCCACCCACTCATGGGTTCAGCTAGGCAGGCTGTCTTTGATTTGGTCATTATTAGAAAAATAAATCATACATTCTAACCCCAATAGGAACTGTTCTTCAGCTTCCTTACCTCTCCTGGTAATCCAAACTGGATTAGCTTCCTCATCATTTGCCAATTCCTTATACATGTTAGAGAGACAGAGAGGAGAGCCAAAGTAGTAGCTTTAGGGGCCTAGAAATTGTTATTCTAGTTTGTGAGCCATGTTTCAGCATCTCTCATAATTAAGTATGATTTTCCACCATTTTCATTGTCTTTTCACAGCGTCTCCTCCCCGGATTAACCTACTTTATCCTTCTCTGTAATGTAACACCCAGTACTTCCCTTATCAGAGCATTTTCATGCTGTATTGTCATTGCTTGCTTTTCTCTTTCTTATCATACTTCAAGTTCTGTGATGCAAAGGTCTGTGTCAGTCTTGCACTGGAATGAAGATGGGTCTAACATGAAATCAATGTTACAGAACTCACTGGCTACATGAAGGTTCCTCTGTTTTGTTCTGCCCTAGTATAAGGCAAAGCCACTTGCAAAGAACTAGTTATCTTGTGTTTTCTTTTCTGGATGCCCACAGGGCAATGAGAGGTGCTGGTGTGAGTGCCAGGAGTGCAAGAACTAGGCTAAGCTTTGCTTCCCCTAAATACCCAGCATCATTGCTGGCTCATGGTAGATGTTCAAAAAACATTCTGAGGATGAATGAATGAATGAATGAATGAGAACAATGAGAACCCAAATGAAGTTTCATAAAGAAGGTTTTTTCTTTCATTCATCTACTCACTCACTGTATTAGATGCTTACTCTATAGTAGGCAGTATGTTCATGACTAAGGGGAAAGGTAGCAGTTATGAAACAGGGAAAATACTGGGCTTAACAGGCATAATTAGAAGGGGCTCTTAACCTCATAGAGGGGAGGAAGGAGTGAAGTTGAGGACATGCTTATCAGGAAGGTGAGTGATTGAGGAAGTGATGGTTAGCTAGATTGTTAGGGAAAAAAAAGTTAGATGAAATGAGTAAAGGGAAGGGAATGGGTGGTGAGAATTCCAGGACAAGGGACGTAGTTTATGATGCAAAGTTTCCAAGACTAGAGACAGCATCAGGCTGAGTTCAGTGGCTCACATCTGTAATGTCAGAACTTTGGAAGGCCAAGGCAGGTGGATCGCTTGAACCCAGGACTCCAGACCAGCCTGGGCAATATAGCAAAACCCTGTCTTTACAAAAAATACCAAAATTAACTGGTGTGGTGGCGCACACTTGTACCTGCAGCTACTAGGGAGGGTGAGGTGGGAAGATTGATTGAGCCCATGAGATTGAGGCTACAGTGAGCTGTGACTGCACTATTGTACTCCAGCCTAGGTGACAGAGTGAGACCTTGTCTCAAAAACCAAACAAAAGAGAGAGCATTGCACATTTGTGGAAATGCAAGAAGCTGACTCTCTGGGTAAGGTGGGAGTGGAGAGAGATGAGGCCTAAGAGGGAAAGGCCAGGTCTCTGGGGTCATGGAAGTCAGCTAGGATGTCAAGCTGCATCCCAAGGCAAATGGAGGGTGATTAGGTGCTTTAAGGGTAGGGTGACATCATCAGATTTCTGTTAGGAAGTCATCCCAGCTGGAGAGTGGATTATAAGACATAAAAACTGGGCATGAGAAATGAGGCATAAAAACTGGGCATGAGAAATGAGAATGGCTTGGTCAGAGGTGTGATGGTAGGGATGGAATTATCATCAGAGCATCAGAGCATTCAGGCAGGGGAAAGAAGCATCTAGTTGGGCTCATATTTTTAAACAACTTTGGACAGAACCCATCAAACCACAGAGGTGCGTGTCAAATGCTTTATTCCACATCAGCCATTACTTTTTATCCTCAAGCCTTTGCTGAAGGCCATGGAACGATATCAGCATTGGCTGGGTCTGAGTGCACAGACCTAAGAGGATCTGCTTTGCAACCTCCTTCCCTGTAAGAAGAGAGTCAGTGGAGAAGAAAGGGCTGAGAGGTGACCAAATGTAGAGACAGCAGTGAATTATTGATGCACATGCACGTTTTGCACATACAGAGGCTGCGAAAGACAGTTTTCCCTTAGAATCAGCAGTCAGCAAATATGTTGATTAGATCAAAGCAGTCCTACCTTGTAGTTTGTTCCAGAATCTTGGGGTGAGAACATTTGTAATTTGCAAGGGTAATATTTTATCTGTGGAAGGCAAGCACGTGAAAATTTTATCTTGAACTATAAAGAAAATAAAGTAAACAAACCATGCTGGCTGTGGGATGTACAAATGTTCAGTGTATATGTGTGTCAGTCACTGACAGAGGCCTGGGGGAAAACTAGAATCTGCCACAGGGACTGGGTAGCAGAGATATTTATGCTTATCAAAGGTGGAGGGCAGGGATCAAGACATTTTGAGAAAGTGAATTAAAATCTTATAAATACTTTATTCATAAAGGCCATTCCCGCATTTGTTAAAATACAACATAATTATATTTGGTATCTAATCACTCTAGACTTTGTGGTAGTCACTGGGATCCACCAACCACCTTTGTCCCTAGGAGTACAAGATTTAATAAAGAAGACAGACACAGAGATTATTAACACTCTACCGTGATAAGTACTATAATAGATACATGTTTAAAGAACTCAGAGAACAGAGGGATTGATTTCTAGTTGTTCAACAGTGTTTATATCATTATGGTTGACATCATAAGTCAACATTGGGGAGCCTTATACTCAACTTTATAAAATAATGTAAATATTTTTAAAATCCTATAAAACCTATAATCCTCCCAGCATCCCAGGAGCAGCATTGTCCCTGGGGGAGGACTTGATTGAAGCCTACAGGGATGAGATGACCGAGATACTAGTACCAGATGATCAGGGTCATCATCTAGATCAAAGGGGACTGCAAGCCTAGCCTCTTCTGTGACATCACACTAAATGTGTCCCCCTTTTTAAAAAAACTAAGATACAAACATGTTTCATCTCTGGGACCAAACATAGTCAACATTTTCAGGCATTAAAACCTGTAAGAAATTGGTTCTTAAGTACCAATGTGTAATCTCTTGAAAATTAGTTTCCTTCTTTATGAGCTTACCTTACAGATGTGTTGTGAGTAAAAGAAAAGGCCAGACTTGGGAATCAGAGAGACCTGTTTCAAATCTGGCTCAGGAGTCACTGGCTGTGCCATATTAGGCAAGCATCAATAGGCTCTGGTCCTCAGTCCCTGAAGTGGCACACTGGGGAAACAGGTGACATCATAAGATGAGAGCAGGCCCTGGACCTAGGTAGCTGCCTTGACCCTATCTCTACTGCCACCATCCTAGTCCAAGCTACCATCTCTCGTCTGGATTGTGGCAATTGTAGGGTGTTTTCCATTTTCACCTTCCTTTCTTTCTTTTTCCCTCCCTCCCTCCCTCCCTCCCTCCCTCCCTCCCTCCTTCCTTCCTTCCTTCCTTCCTTCCTTCCTTCCTTCCTTCCTTTCCTTCCTTCCTTCTCAGAGTTTGACTCTGTTGCCCAGGCTGTACTGCTGTGGCACTATTTTGGCTCACTGTAACCTAAGTCTCCCGAGTTCAAGGGATTCTCCTGCCTCAGCCTCCCAAATAGCTGGGATTACAGCCGCCAGCCACCACACCCAGCTAATTTTTTGATTTCACTAAAGATGGGTTTCACCATGTATACCAGACTGGTCTGAAATTCCTCACCTCAGGTGATCTGCCCACCTCAGCCTCCCAAAGTGCTGGGATTACAGGCATGAGCCACCACGTCCATTTATTCTGGGCCACTTCAATCTAGCACTCTTCCCTGATAGCAAAAAGGATTGAGTCACCATCATTAAAAGATCAGAATCCTCAACATGATTTATAATATCTTCTCCAAACTGCAGATCATGAGCCATGAGTGGATCATAGAAACAATTTAGTAAGTCACCACCAGCACTTTAAAGAAAAAGTCAAGTAAAGCAGAATAGAAATGTGAAATTGCAATGCCAGTTGTAAGCATAAGAATTATGTCATGAAACTTTTCTCACTTTGGGCCTTGTCAGAAAGTGTTGGAAGTCCTCAGGCCTATATTACCCCGAATAATATGACCCTTGCCTCCTCCTTTAGCCCCGCTTCCCATCATTCCCCATGCAGTTATCCATCCTTTGCCCACACTAGCCTTCCTTAAATTCCTCCAATGCATCATGTTCCCTTCTGTGGGAGACCACTTAGCACATGGTTTTCCTCCTTGCCTAGTTAATGTCATCCTCCAGGTCTTGGCTCAGATGCCACTTCTCCAGGCAAACTTTCCCAGAGCCCCTGTAGCCATGGGCCTCACAGATCTGTGTTCAGTTTTTAGTTATCCCTTTAATCGCATGCTTCCTCGGTTAATGACAAGCTTTTCGACTAGGCTGTCTTTGTGACCACAGGGGCCCTGTTCTTGTTTACCCTGTGGTAATCCAGTGCCTATCTCAGGCTGGCACCTAGGCATCAGAAGGATAAATGAAGGAAAGAACTGGCTAACGTATCCACCAGTGACATTGGCTGACCTCCTTCCTTGCTTGGCATCGGTTTGGTTTCTAAGCCTTGCATCTAGAAAACCACAGCAGGGCTGTACTGTCTGCCTAGTTTACGGACTTTCTTTAACAGTATTTCTTGAGTCTCCCAGTTTCTGGTGAACTAAAAAACAAAACAAAACAAAACAAAAACCTGCATCAAAATTGTATGCTTGTGCTGGCCGTTGAGCACTTCGGTGGAGCGGGGGAGACGGATATTCATGAGATTTCAGAGGGGAACTCTGCCCGTTCACTCCGAACAGCCGCAGCTCCGCAACCATCTCACGCCGCCCCTCTGCATCCCCAGGGCGGCGGTGGGGCGCGCGCGATCAGCAGGCTTCTTGGCGCCCAGTCCAGGCGACTGTCCCTTCCCAGCCCCTCGGACAAGGCCCGCCCCACTCGGATTCTCCATTCTTAGCCGCTCATGTCCGGGCTGACTGCTGAGACCAGGCGGCGCGGCGGCAGGTGACCGCGTCTCCAGTCCCGGGCGCAGCCCAGGGGACGTCGTCAGCACCGCAGAACCCGGCCCGGGCCTCTGCAGCCATCTTCGGGGAGGGAGGCGCGGCCTCCGGACGTGGACCCGCCCCCGCCGCCCGGGCCGCCCCGCCTGGCTCCGGCGAGCGCCGCGCCTGGGTTCCTACTTCCCTTCCCTACCCGGCCCGGCTGCGTCGCGCGCGCTCCCCGCCCAGTCCGCAGAGCTCCAGCCGCGGTCGCCCCGCCGCTCGGCCCCGCCGCGCTCGCAGAGGCCGCCATGGGCACCGCGCGCTGGCTCGCGCTGGGCAGCCTCCTCGCCCTGGCCGGGGTGCTGGAAGGCCGGCTGGTGGGCGAGGAGGAAGCCGGCTTTGGCGAATGTGACAAGTTCTTCTACGCCGGGACCCCGCCTGCGGGTCTGGCAACAGATTCCCACGTGAAGATCTGTCAGCGCGCGGAGGGCACTGAGCGCTTCGCCACCCTCTACAGCACCCGGGACCGCATCCCAGTGTACTCCGCGTTCCGTGCCCCGCGCCCGGCGCCCAGCGGCGCCGAGCAGCGTTGGCTGGTGGAGCCGCAGGTAAGCGAAGCGGTTCCCCGAGCCGGGCTGCACGCGCTGGGGGCCGTGCCGCCGGATTTGCCCCCAGGGGCGCTTTGCAGCCACCGCAAGAGGCCGGGCCTAGAACAGCAATCCCCACGCCTTACGTGCCGTGGGCCAAGAAACTCGGGTTCCAGACCCACCCCGTTGCGCCCCCGAAGTTTAGCCGGCCTCGCCCCCTGTGGAGGCTTCAATAAGAGCCTGGCGATCCGCGAGTCATCACTTCACTTCATGAGCTGCAGGGGCGGGAGGTCCCCGGTGGGAGGAGGTTCTCCCTGCATTTCTGCGCAGACATCTGCAGTGTTTCATTGGTTTCCTGAATAGTGAAGCGTGAGACAGAGACCCTGGAGACCGTTTAGATCCGCAGAAAGCCTAGGCTGGGCGCTCACAGGCCTTCGTGCAAGTCATTGCCATAGCACTCATTTGGAGGTGGGGAGGTGGGTATTTTCATCCCCATTTTACAGCAGAGGAGATTAAAACCCAGGGGGTTGAAGAGACGTGCGGAAGACCACCCAGCTAGTAAGATGGAGCAGGTCTTTTGGCTAGAAATTCACTGCCCTTTCTACTAAGGAAAGCTTCCCTTTGCAGAGCTCATCCTAGCCTGAAAATCCTTCCTTCTACATATGGCATTGAGTAAATTCGATCTGTGGTTGTGTTGCGTTAGAACAATAAAAGAGTATAGATTTTTAGAAACACAGTGGGATAGTTACACATGATAGGGAAACATTGACTACCTCCAACTGATGGAAAGACAAGCCAGTTTTTCCTGACTCTTCATATCTATATTATCAGACCACTAGGAAATCATGTCACCTCTCATGGTGTTGTGTCCCATCTGGTAAAGGTAACCGAACACTGGAGAAGCCCTCAGAGGCAGCAAACCTGCTGGCCTGCTCTTAGCACATCCTGGCGCACCTCTGCTCACTTGGCCTCCTCTCTAGAACACCCTGCCAGGCTCCCCTTTGCCCTCTCACCGGCTTCCCACCCCTGCTCAGGCTGCCAGGGGGAGGAGCTGACCCAACACTTCCTTTCCTGATGGCCACAGCTGCCCAGGACCACATCCGTGGACAGGAGGCTGGCTTTCAGGTGCTTTATTCAGAGCCTGTGGGTTGTAACTTCATTCAGCTATTTCTAGCTCTGAGGTCTCCGCCAGGTCTCAAACAATCTGCACCTAGTTTTCTTATCTTCCTCATATCCTTCCACCTACCTCAGCTGTTGATAACACCTTTTGAGCTCAGGCATGTGAAAAAGACTTTGTCAATTGCACACACAAGACACATTTAAATCCAAAATTAGTTTTCCTTCAGCTGCGCCCCTAGAGCTCACAGGGTATTCCCCACATCTCGTCTTGCTTTGTGATTGTGTGCCTGCGAAGAAAACAAATGACCTAGTCCTTTCCCCTTGATCTCATGGACAGCTCAGGGAGACTGAATATACGTCTGAGGAAATCATGGGAATGCACGCTAAACAAATTTCAGGTAAATTCAGAACACATTTAGTGATCTCCTGCTGTATGCCAGACATTTGGGACACCAAGAGGTCTGAGTGCAGTTCTAGAACAAAGGCTTCCTGATCTGCGGGTGGAGTCTGCTGGGTAGAGAGGTGGCATAGTATATGATTAGAGCTACGCTCTGTGGGTTCAAATCCCAGTTGCTCCACTGAGTAGCTATGAACTTGGGCAGGTTAAATTGGAGATAATAGCAGAGGGTGGTGTGAGGATTTAATCAGTTACCATATGTAAAGTTCTCAGAGAGGCATGTGACACAGGAGTACTAGCTGTTGCTATGACATAAACAAAAAACCATAATTTAATAAAGGTGAGGAAAGTCCTGTTAGATTTAATCTGCATTTGAGGTGATGGAAGCAAGCCTTAGGGTCAGGATGACATTTGTGCTGTGTGTGGAAAGATAAGGCAGAGGTCAGAAGGGAGACAAGGAGGAGGACATTTCAAGCAGAGGGAGCACCATGAGTGGGAAAGTCATGGCAGATTCAGGGATTTGTGCATGGAGAAGTTGGAACAGGTAAACTAATGCAAATAGATTAATGTGTTCAGGTGCTCAGAATAAAGAGGAATCATGGAAGGGAGGGATCAGCTAGGGAGGAGGCACCAAGGAAGCTTAGGGAGGCAGAGCCATTTATGCATCTAGGGAAGGAGTGAGTCATAAAGGAGCGTAGTTTGACAGAAAGAAGTGGAGGGAACCAGGTAACGTGGAGACCCTGGGTGGGGTAATGAGGAACGGCACTGTGGAGAATGAAGAAGATGGGAAGGGTGGGTGGAAATAGTTACAAATGGCAGCTTGAGAGGTAAGATGTACAGCGGTTCTGAAAAGTACAAGGGGCCTGAGTTCCCACTGTGCTGAGAGGTCAGAATGGTCACCGTGGCTGAGCATCGCAGGATGCTTTTCCCTGTAAGGTGGGTGGCCTCCCACATCTACCCCCTCAACCTCAAGTCACGTCAGCCAGGATCCAGAGGGTATTGGGAGAGAGGGAGGGAGGAGGAGGTGTGAGGTGCAGCTGGGCTGGAGCACACTGTAGCAAACCTGCCCCCCTGCTGCCTGCACCCAGAGGCCTGTCTCCCAGCCAAGATCCCCGCTGCAGAAAGATGCTCAGGGCTCAATGTGTACCTTTGGCTGCTTCCAAGCGTTTATAATGCTGAGTTTCCTTGTGCCCACATCACCTTTTTATGAGGTCAGTGTTACCAAGAGGCCCAGCACACAGGGCAGGAAGAGGCAGGAGACCAAAGGAACTCAGCACTTGCCTCCAGTGATGAGGCAGGGAGGGCAGCCGTGACACCGAGTTTCCAAAGCCCAGTTCACCAGCTTTTGAAGCCACTCTGCAGTTTCCCTTTGAAAAGAATCTCTTTCTTAGTGACAGAAACTTAGTCACTCTTCTGCTTAAAATCTGTAAGGTGTTGCCTGCCTAATCCCTACAGGACAAAGATCACATTGCAGAATGCGGTTTACGGGCCTCCATAGCCTAGCTCCTGTCTCCGGCTCCAGGCTGGTTTCTCACCACGCCCCACCCTCGTATTTTATGTTCTAGCATTATCCAGCTGCCTGGAGTTCCTCTCAAACCAAACAGTTTGTGATGTCTTTTCTTAGCTCACGCTGATTCCCTTTGCCCAAATTCTCTTTCTACACTGACCCCATCTTATCCTTCACTTCCTGCCCTTACTCCATCCTTTAAGATTTTACTGAGGTGTCACCTCCTCCTGAAAGAACTTCCCACCTGACTTGTATCCACTTCCTTAGTTAGGCCCATCCCTTCAGTGTGCTTATAATTTTTCTGTTTCATACTTACCATATTGTTTTGTAATTATCTGCTTACATATCTGTCTCCTCTATTTGAGCCCTTGGGGAATGATGACTGCATCTTACTTATTCTTTTCCTAGTGCCCAGCTCATAGAAAGCATGTGGTAAGTGTTGAATAAAATAATTTGATGTTAGGAGAATCGGTCAGGCAGCAGTGGGTGAGATGTTCTGCTAGAGTTCTGTCGGTGGGAGCTTCCTGTTTCAGAAGCTTGCCCCATGGCTGGCCGGTAGCTGCTGTTACAGACATGCTCCCTATGCAGAGCTGGATTCCTCTTCTGAAGCTACTCCATCAGTCTTAGCTTTGGCCTTTGAAACTATCCCAAATGATTATGATCTCTGCCCTGCCTACAGGAGTTGGTTTGGAGGGGTCCTAGTCAAGACTCCAGAAACCCGAGAACTGGATTCTGGTTTAGTGCAGGAAACCTCAAATCTTTTAGTTTGTCGACTCCTTTCCACTTAAGGGAAGAATTTTTAGATAAGATACCAATGATGCGTTTCCAAAGTGCATTGCTGATTTATGCCAGAAGCCAACATATAAAGCTCTATCATTTTATAAACACAAAGGAACTAAATATACAAATTAAATAATACATAATATTATACATTATGTAAACATATATTACATAGTATATAAATAATATATAATATATATTATATAATATATACATATATAATATAACATATATATTATATATAATGTATAACAAATATACACTGTTATTACTGAATATGTAAATTATATAATATATAACAATTATATATTATGTAATTATAAATTATAAAGATATAATTTAAATTTATATTTATAAATTATGTATATGATTTTATAAAATATAAATTTATATTTATAAATGAATATAAATTTAAATTATAAATATATGTAATTATATATTTTTTATGTATTCAGTAATAGTGTATATTTGTTCAATATTACAAAAATACTATCAGGTAGATGTTATTTTCTTGTAGAAATGAGGAAACTGGCTCAGAGGGGTTAAATGAGGTATTGAAGGTCACACAGCTTATTTTTGAACCCATTACTGATTGCTCCTCTTATACACCATGGAGATTCTTTGACCTCACAGTGGATCCACTGTGTTAATGGTCTTAGGACTTTAATTTAATTCTCATCTTTTATATGAGAATTCTTTTTTTTTTTGAGACGGAGTTTCGCTCTTGTTGCCCAGGCTGGAGTGCAATGGCGCGATCTCAGTTCACCGCAACCTCCGCCTCCCAGGTTCAAGCAATTCTCCTGCCTCAGCCTCCCAAGTAGCTGGGACTACAGGCACGTGCCACCATGCCCAGCTAATTTTTGTATTTTTAGTAGAGACGGGTTTTCACCATGTTGACCAGGATGGTCTTGATCTCTTGACCTCGTGATCCACCCGCCTCGGCCTCCCAAAGTGCTGGGCTTACAGGCGTGAGCCACCGCGCCCGGCTTATATGAGAATTCTAATTTCTACTCCACTTCTGCTTCCTGACTGTCATAGGACAAGTGGGAGCACTTATTTGGCTGCATAAAGGTTTCTCAAGTGTCAGTGACTCTGGAGTGAAGGGGATATTCTGGCTAACTGCAAAAACGTTTTCCTAGAGGGCACAGTGAGGTCATATTTTGAATCTTACTAAGTGCACATGAACAGCTGTCTCAAGTTAGAACTTTGATTAAGTCCTTGATCTTTAATTTCCATCCGTGGCTTATACAACCTGAAACAGAAATACTGTTGAATTTGTTCCAACCTCAGCCTGCTTTTCCTTGTGTCAGAGAACAGATATGTAGAAGACCATTGTACACTTAAATCTTTGTGTAAGGAATGCAGTGAACAGGACAGTGCTGATTCTTACTCATTAATTAAGAGACTTAACTGAGATCCCTGCTCTTCCATTTACAACTTACGTGACCTTAAATTCTTCCAGCCCTATTTTTTTGATCTGTTCATTAAAGGTCATAACAGTGTTTACTTTATAGAGTGGTTGTGACAAATAAACAAGATAGCACATGAGAGCACGTGGCATGGTACCTCGAATACGGTAAGCTCTTAGTAAATGTTAATGTGTATATAAGGTATTACTCCAGTAGGTGCTAGGCACACACATACACACACACACAAATGGAATATTGGATTAGGTGACACCTGCAATTCTACACATCTCTCCTAAAATGCAAAATATCTCTCTGTGTATCTTCTCAAATGCTTAGTATAGGTCCCACATTCATATAATAGATGCTTCATAAATGCATGATGAGAGATGAAATGTATGGAAGATTGAATGAATAGATGGAGGGTGGATTTGAGTGATTAAAAGCAAAAACAAACCAAACAGGTACCAAAGACATCTCCACCCGCTCTGTCCTGGGCAACCAAGAAGTGTGTTGTCACAAAACAGTGAGCAATGGCATTCCAGTCTATTGCACTGAGCCTGGACGAGGCTGGGAAGCGCCTGACCCAGGGGATGGTTCCAAAAGCAGTCACTCACAATGTCCTTCTTCCTGTGATGCCCACAGCAAAACAGGTGCCACCCATGCTATTCTTCGTTGAATTTTTCCCTCTAGCTTTTCTTCATCTTTGGATTTAGTGTTTCCTTTTGTTTTGCAGGCCATTTTCAGGATCAAGTTAATGTACTTACCTATGTTGGCAGAATATTTCAGGGGCATTTGTCCTGAAGCAGTCCAGTGGTGACAATTCTTTACACTATTCTTTCAGTTTAGACTTAAGTCTGTACAGTTTAGGCAAGGAATTATCATTTGTTGATCCCTCACCATGTCAAAGGTCTTCACAGTCTAACTTGTCTCATCTCTGTAACAACTCCAGGTATTATGACCTGTGTTTTATAGTTTAGGAAACTGAGGTTCAGAGTGGTCAAGTAACTTATCCGAGGTCACACAGCTGCTAAATGGCAAAGCCCACACTGGGGTTTTATGACTGCCCAAATCCAAAGCTCTTAACTCTCTTCTCTATCACGTTGTTTTCCAACTAAGATGTTAGTGTTTTTTCTCCAGAATCCAAACTGGCTGACTAGACTTTTTATTTTATTTTCATCCAGTTCTTTGGATGGTTTATGGCTTCACTACTAACATACCATTCTGAAAATGCCAGCTTCAGATTTCTGTTAGCTCCATTACTGGTGATTCATGGTGATTGAATGGAGCTTTCCTTAGGGAACTGAGATTTTATACTTTGGGCATAAAATTTCTTTTCCTTTTAAACTGTCATCTCTGAAAGTGAAAATATGAGAAAGTAAGTCCTTATTTTCCAGTAGCATTTGCTTTCAGTGATCGGGTCTTACTGGTAGAATTACCGTTAGTCAAGAAAGCTTTCTTTTCAAATTTCTTCCTTCAAGATGCATGTTATATCTTCTGAGTGGTTACTTACCCTTTCAGTTTCACAGAACTTGACATCTTTCATGGCAGTAATTCATTGCCTGTCGATACATCTATTCGGCCACTGAAAGGAAGGAGAAATAAAGGAGAAACTGACTCATAGGCTGAACCAAGAATAGAAGCACCATTTAGTATTCCAGTCATGCTTCATTGACCTAGTGCTGGACAGAAGTGTGGCTCAATCAAAAGTTCAAATGGAGGGTATTTTATATTTTTAATCAAAGCTGAAAATATGGATACATTTCACTTTGCAGAATAAGCATATGGCTGAAATATTATTTGAAAATATAAATGTAATTACATGTTTCAGTTGACTTATAATTTAAGGGCTGATTGGTCTTGAGTTTTGATTGACTTCCAGTTGACAGGGACACCTAATGCCTTAACAAAGCCCTGAGCCCTCTGTCAGTTAATTCATTTTAGTCAACAAATATTTATTGAGCATCTGCTCTGTGTCAGGCACTATTCTAAGCCCTGGAAAGAGAGCAGTGAACCAAACAGACAAAAATACCTACTCTCATAGGGCTTAATATCTAATAGAGAATATAGATTATAAAATACATAAATAAAAGACATAGCACCAAGCGCTGTGGCTCATGCCTATAATCCCAACACTTTGGGAGGTCAACGCGGTCTGATTATTTGAGCCCAAGAGTTTGAGACCAGCCTGGGCAACATGGCAAAACCGCATCTCTACAAAAAATACAAAAATTAGCCGGGTGTGCTGGCGTGCACCTGTAGTCCTAGCTACTCACAGAGACTGAGGTGGGAGGATCATTTGAGCCCAGGAGGTAGAGGCTGTGGTAAGCTGAGATCATGCCACTGCATTCCAGTCTGGGTGACAGAGTGAGACCCCGTCTCAAAAATAAATAAATAAATAAAAAATAAAAAGAACTTTTTTAGATACTGATAAATGTTAGGGAGAAAATGCAAGGAAGGAGGCTATGAGATATCAAGGAAAAGGTGAAGTTTAAAAAATGGTTTTTGTTCAGGGAAAAAAGATCACTGAGGAGTTGACTTGTGGGTGCAGACACGAAAGAAGAAAGCCAATTATGCAGGTATCTAGGGAGAAAACGTTCTGGGTAAAGGGACTAGTAATTGCAAAGCCCAGAGGCATGAGTGTGCTGAGGAAGAGCTAAGGCTGGTGTGGCTAGAGAAGGGTAAATGAGGAGAGCAGCAGGAGACGAAGTCAGAGAAGTGGAGAAGGAGAGGGCAGATCATTTAGATTTTTCTGAGCTGTTTGTGAAACATTGAGGTTTTACTGTGTGTGAAGTGGGAAGCAGTTGAGCAGGGTTCTGAGCAGAAAGCTTTGACATGATCTGACTGACATTTAAATAAGGCCATTTTGGCTGTTGCATTGAAAACAGAGTTATGGGGGCCAGGCGCGGCGGCTCACACCTGTAATCCCAGCACTTTGGGAGGCCGAGGCGGGCGGATCACGAGGTCAAGAGATCGAGACCATCCTGGTCAACATGGTGAAACCCCGTCTCTACCAAAAATACAAAAAAAAAAATTAGCTGGGCGTGGTGGCACACGCCTGTAGTCCCGGCTGCTCGGGAGGCTGAGGCAGGAGAATTGCTTGAACCCGGGCGGCAGAGGTTGCAGTGAACCGAAGTTGGGCCACTGCACTCCAGCCTGGCGCCTGGTGAGGGAGTGAGACTGTCTCAAAAAAAAAA
>PVKV010025006.1:0-30369 GCA_004027835.1 Alouatta palliata | reverse complement strand
GTAACTCTTCACACAGGCACACACACACACACCCCAAAACCTTCTCAGTTCTGAAACAAAAGTTTGTTTCATTTGTAAAAATGTCTTAAATTTTTGCAGGAAAAATGTTGCCCACTCTTCCTTCCTTCTTTCCTTCCTTCCTTCCTTCCTTCCTTCCTTCCTTCCTTCCTTCCTTCCTTCCTTCCTTCCTTCCTTCCTTTTTCTTTTTCTTTTTTTTTCTCCTAATTGAGACAGAATCTTGCTCGGTCACCCAGGCTGGACTGCACTGGCATGAGCTCAGCTTATCACAACTTTCGCACCCTGGATTCAAGCTATTCTCCTGCCTCAGCCTCCAAGTAGCTGGGATTACAGGCATGTGCCACCACACCCAGTTGATTTTTTTATTTTCAGTAGAGGCGGGCTTTCACCATGTTGGCCAGGCTGGTCTCAAACTCCTACCCTCAAGGGATCTGCCCATCTCAGCATCCCAAAGTGCTGGGATTACAGGCGTGAGCCACCGTGCCTGGCCACCTCATATTTTCTTTATTGGTTTCATTGAGAATTTATCCTGAATATTTGCTTCACGTTTGATTTCCTATAATTCCAAGCTACATTTTTCTCTGGTTTGCACCCATTTTACCTCAGTTGTACACAAGAAAAAAAAATGCCGTCGTACGAGTCAGGTGGTTTGGCTTGTCAGCTTTGCCAGTAGCTAGGTGTGGCGACTCGAAGCTAATCAGTTACCGTCTCTGAGTTAGCTTTTCCTTCCTATCAAACAGGAATAATGAGAAGCTCCATAGAAGGATCACAGCCGGCAGATCCACTTGCTTTTAACCAAGCCACTCCCTCTGCCGGGAAGGTGATTCCCTGCCTTTCAAAACCACTCAGTGCTGCTCACCTCCTGCCAGGACATGTGATCCTTAGAGCTCCTGTATCTCATTGGATTTTAGGTATTGTAGATCTCAAAAATACATATATTTACTTAAATTATCATGTCAACGTGGCCGAGTCGTTGTGGGGTTCCCCATAGTTTCCTTTGGGAGTGCCTATTACTCATACACATCCCAAGGGGCCTTCGAGAAGGTGACTGCCCTTCTATAGCCCTGCCTGATACATGCTCGTGGCCCTCTTCTCTCTTCTGTCTCCTTCCATGCTTTAACTGTTCTTTCTGTTTCTTCCTCTCGTCTACACCTCTGCCCTCCATTGGGATCGTGTTGAAGCCCCTGCTTCATCTTATCCTTGACGTCCTCTCCCACCCGTTTTCGTCACAAAGACCCTAGAGGTTGGCCTGTTTCCCTACAGTTCTTTCCAACTGCCTCAGTCAGATGACACTGCAGGAATTCTTCTTCTCTTAGTTCTCCTTTAGGTCTACTGGGAAATGAACTTTAATTTTCACCAGTTTTCCCTTTTCTTTCTTTTTTTTTTTTTTTCCCTAGCACAGTGAGTCTTCGTTTTAAGTGTTTTTCCTGTGGTTGACTGTAGGAAGCTGATAGGTGTTAAAGACAGTTAGTTAAGCATTGCAGGAGTTAGATGTGTAGGAACTTAGGGTTTACTGATGGACTTTATTCAGTTGTGAATTGGACAAGGTCTTTCTCAATGTCTTTTGTCTGCTTTAATTAGCTCCTTCTTATTTCTAAGACTAGCACTTATCAGGGCCTCCTGCCTTCTCTTTTTTATCAGCCAGTTCTGAAGCAAACTGGTGATTCTTGGGCCATAGCAGACACATACATGTTGTCTGATTCACATAGTTGGTCAGTATTTGAACCACATATTTGGTCCAGGTATTTCGCACTACACTACACACACATGCGCGTGCACACACACACACACACACACACACACACACACACAACCTTTTGCAAAATTGCAAGGGCTGGTGACTGCAGGATGGACATGAAGCCGCCGTAAGGAGCGACTACCTGTCTGGGATACTCTCTGTGGTCTGTTACCTCTGGTGGGTTCACTTTTGCAGGTTCCTGGCTGGATCGTGTTTGTGTCCAGCCTTCACGGCTTTTTCTGAGGATCCGAGCGGGCAGTAGCAGTGCTGAGGGGTGGCTTGGAGGCCCATAGATGTTATTGGGGACTAAATACATGCCATGTAAATGAAGGCAGTGGGCTTATTGCACACAGTTGTGAGATAAACCTGCTGTCACTGAACCTTCTTCTTTGAAGTTCTGGAGCTGCCATTGCTGTTGTGGCAGAATGGTTCACATTTATCAGATTCTTTAGATCTTGGTGGATTTCTACACATAAAAATCGCATCTGTCTGCACATTCCGCTGCCTCTTTTATTAGAGCAGTCATAGTATTCAATGGTCATTCTCTGATGGAGAAGGCATTTGTACAGTTACAATTACAGACCTATACAGGTGATACCTTGCCAACAATTTAATTCTACACCGTCTTTTTAACGTTTAGATGATAGAACCAGAAGAAGGGAGTGACTTGTCCAGAGTCTTAGAACTAATAGCAAAGCATAGACAAAACAACAGTTCTTGTTACTCCCAGTCCAGGTTCAGCTCCCTGACCACACAACAAATGAGACATCATAGACTTCTCTCCTCTCGAAGGGTATCAGGTGCTGTCTACATGGAATAGAGGAAATTGACTTGGGCAACATGACTTCCAGGATTTAAAATCTAGGTCTGCCATTCTATTTGGACAAATTTAGGTGAGCTGTTTATTCTCCATAAGCTTCCTTTACCTCATCTGTAGAACAGGGACTGATACCTACTTCAGTCTTGTGTGGACAAACATGCATAAGAAGCATCCACGGTAGGTTCCTGGATCGTTCCCCTCTTTCATCATTAAGTTAAATATTCTCTTCCAGAAATCGAGGCTGCTAAGGAGTTAATAAGTGTTTTAAAACTTAGACCACAGAATGTCTACACAGTGCCCAGTTTGGATGCTGTGGTATTCTGACTGTGTTCATGTTGATTTTCATTTCACAGTGAGCCTCTCCACGCATGAAAACAACCAAGGATTATTTGCTTCTCTCTTTGTTTTCTGGCCCTCTTATGTTTTCATCACAGATTCTATCGCTTCCAAAAATGGTGTGTCAGGATTTACTAATGAATTTCAGCTCTGTCCTGCTGGACCACCATTCAATGACAACCTTCCAAACCTGCCCCTTTCAAGAAGGGCTTATCCACATGCACCTGAGTCACAAACAACCTTAGTTCCCAGTTTGATTCTTCATTTTCTCAAGGCTGCTTCTGAGGCTTTTTGTCTGGCACCATTACTCCATCCAGATCTTGCCCTCCTGTGAACTCCTCGTGAACTTAGAGCTTAGCATTTCATTGTTCTCTAGTCATATAACTTCTGCTGAATTTTCTTCCTCCCCACGTTAGATTGTGAGTACTTTAAGAGCCAAAAACCAAGCCTTCTGGCTTTATGATGATCCCTGTGGAGCTTAGCAGTGTGTCAGGTGCTTGGAGAGGTCTTTGATTAATAACTGAATAGTAAGGAGCTGGAACACACCAGTTCTACCAGATGGAAATTAGCAGCACCCAGTCCCAGCTCCCTCTACATCTCCCTCTCTCTCAGTTAAATATCTCCCCAGCTAATGGCCTCTGATCCCTCCTGGATCCCACTAGAGGTGAATGGCTTTCACAAGCCCCTTGAGCTGCTTCCTGGCTCACCCTTATTACCCTGACTCGCTCCCACCCACTATCAGGTGGGCTGTGCCCTCTTTGTTATCAAAGCCGGAGAGGGGGGTACTTACGACTTACGCCCCCCCTGTTCTAAGTGCTGTGGCAAGTTTAAAACTGTATAGAGCTCTCTTCAGATTGCAAAGGGTTAGGAATCATAACCAAGCCTTAAGAACTCGGGTCTTTTTCTGCTGCCATTCCATCAACACGCTCGCTTAATTTCTAAAAAATATGCTATTCATTGAACTACGTTTTATTTTTTAAATAGCCTGAAACTATTAATATAGAATCTCTTTCTGACATCGTTGCTCTAGCATCATAAAACCTACATGTCAAAGCTATCCTTTGAAGTTATTTAGTCATGATTTTGTTATTTTATAAGCTCTCTATTTATAAATAAGTTATTTGTAAATCAATTTGTAAATAATTGTAATTATGTTTACACATTTTAATTATTTGTAGTTCATTCTTAAAAAATTATTTATAAATTTGTTTTCATTTTGCATTGAGTGCTGTGAGCTGAAACTAGAGCTAGACACCATGGGAAATGGAGATGGTTATAAAACATGGCAATGTGTGCTCGGAAGAGTTTGTAATCTGGAATTCAGGCATGGCCCCAAGTCCGAGGCTAACGAGGATGATCTGGATTGGGAACAGAACTGACCTGCCTCAGGGTTCTAGACTGACGCATCGGTGTAATATTTTAGAGGTGTTTTAAATCACAGGCCCTCTTTTGGAGATGAGAACAGGTTATCCCATTATTCCAGGCTGCACAAACTACATAGTAAAGAATATGGCATGAGGCTTCAGGATGTCTGGCAGAATAGTTCTGGAAGTCACGGGAAGCAAACCCTCTTCAAAGAGCCCAGAACAAATAGCCCTTTAGGTCAATTCTTAAATCAGTAGCAGGTGGGTCACCAGAAGAGGAAGTCTGTTTCACAGCCAAACAGTGAACAATGCTGCACTGAAGCCCTAGGGTCTCACAGTCTCTGGGGAGTAATTAGAACTTGTTCAGTCATCAGCTAATTGGTATTTCTGAGAATGATTCTAAACACAAAATGATAAAAGTTGAGTAAAGGGTGAACTATAGACCATTGCTTCATAATGGAATTGTATAATTTAAGTGGGGAATCATAAATTTGGAAATGCTAGAAGGGTTTTTTGGTTTTTTTTTTTTTTTTTTTCGAAAAAAGTGACTTAAAGGCAATGCTAATAAAATAAAAATAACCCATGACTAAAAATATATGCTGAAGCATTTTATCTCACTTGGGCCTCAGGACAGTAAAATATCCAAGCTGGAGTCTAGTCTACTCACTAGGCCTATAAATTACTTTTGAGAGTCTGAAGTAATTGTTTGACCTCTTTTGTCTGCAGAGTCAGTACAGATTTGGGGTGTTGTTTGTTTTAGTCGCTGGCAAAACACTGTAGATATCCAGATCCTGGTTGCTGTATTTTTATTATAAAGAGCAGGAAACTGGCTGGGTGCAGTGACTCACGCCTCTAATTCCAGCACTTTGGGAGGCCGAGGCAGGCATATCACAAGGTCAGGAGTTCAAGACCAGCTTGGCCAATATGGTGAAACCCCTTCTGTACAAAAAATACAAAAACTAGCCGGGTGTGGTGTCGGGTGCCTATAGTGCCAGCTGCTCGGGAGGCTGAGGCGGGAGAATTGGTTGAACCCAGGAGGTGGACGTTGCAGTGAGCTGGGATTGCGCCACTGCACTCCAGCCTGGGCAACAGAGTGAGACTCTGTCTCAAAAAAATAAATAAAGAGCAAGAAACTTATTCCCATCAAAAGAGATGGAGGGTTAGGATAAGTGAATAAACGATAGCTTAGGGTTAATTTAAAATACAGCTTGTTACCCTGTCCTGGAAAAATGAAACAATTCTATATTTAATTACCTATAGCAACTCTAACATTTGTGATGAGAGGGAGAGATTCGTCTGCATTGTTTTGTTTTGTTTTGTTTTTTGAGATGGAGTCTTGCTCTGTTGCCCAGTCTGAAGTGCAATGGCTCAGTCTTGGCTCACCGCAACTTCCACCTCTCAAGTTCAAGCGATTCTCCTGCCGAAGCCTCCCAAGCAGCTGGGACTACACATGCGCACCACCCGCCCAACTAATTTTTGTATTTTTGTAGAGACAGTATTTCACCATGTTGGCCAGGATGGTTTCGATCTCTTGACCTCATGATCCGCCTGCCTCAGCCTCCCGAAGTGCTAGGATTACAGGTGTGAGATACCACACCTGGCTGGATTTTTATTGTTTTTTTTGTTTTGTTTTGTTTTTTGACACAGTCTCACTGTGGTGCAATTTCAGCTCACTGCAACCTCTGCCTCCCAGGTTCAAGCAACTCTTCTGCCTCAGCCTCCTGAGTAGCTGGGATTATAGGTGCCTGCCACCACACCCAGCTAATTTTTTTGTGTATTATTAGTAGAGAAGGGGTTTCACCATGTTGGCCAGGCTGGTCTCGAACTCCCCACCTCAGGTGATTCTCCCTCCTTGGCTCCCAAAGTGCTGGGATTACAGGCATGAACCACTGTGCCTGGCCTGTTTTTCACTATTTCAACAGGACAAATACAAGAAAGACTTGAATAGCATCTCATTAGATTATACTTTTCCTGTGATATCAGTTTTGAACTTACAATTTCTTTCCAGCTTCAAGGGTCTCTTATTCACTGATTCTAACATGACATACTAGGAAACTGTATCAAAGCAGGGCTCCTGAAACAGGAGCCCCCTTGACCATGGTGCACAGATGTCCTCGAGGGGAAACCCACATGTGAATGTACGGCATGTGACTGAACTGCCTGATTTGAGATACACAGCCTTCGTGACTACAAAGTCTGGCATTTGTGTTTCTCAGTGGCAGATGTGGAGAATGAATTATGACTTAATGAGCAGCAAAATCTTATTGGGCTCTCCAACAGTAACACAGTAGCTCACTCTAATAAGACAAAACAACTGTGAAATAGTTTGTGGGAGTTTAGTTCCAAGTCTACTTCGGACCCAGTCGGGCGGTGGTGTTTCCTTAACCTAGAGATTTCAGCCTACTGTGCCATCCCCCACGAGATCCAAATCATACTTAACACAAGTTCATATGATGAAGATAATTAAACTAAATTTGGTTAAATGTTTCCAGTCTTACTTTTGTATTAGTTTATTTTCATGCCGCCAACAAGGACATACCTGAGACTGGGTAATTTATAAAGAAAAAGAGGATTAATGGACTCACAGTTCCACGTGGCTGGGGAGGCCTCACTATCATGGTGGAAGGCAAAAGGCATGTTTTACATGGCAGCAGATGGGAGAATGAGGATCAAGCCAAAGGGGAAACCTCTTATAAAATCATCAGATCTCGTGAGACTTACGACCACCGTGAGAACAGTGTGGGAGAAACCACTCCCTGGCTTCAGTTGTCTCCCACTGTGTCCCTCCCTCCCACGACGCATGGGAATTATAGAAACTACAATTCAAGTTGAGATTTGGGTGGGAACATAGCCAAACCATATCAACTTTTTATCACTTTAAGTCATTAAAAATACAGATTAAAACACATGGTCACAAATAATTTTTAGATTCCAATAATAAAGAATAATGAATCTTAATCCTGTTCTGTATGGAAGTATCTTAGTCTCTGCAGGCTGCTGTAACACAGTACCACAAACTGGGTGCCTATTAACAATAGAAATTTATTTCTCACAGTCCTGGAGGCTAGGAAGTCCAAGATTAAGGGGTCCACCCATTTGGTGTCTGGGGAGAGTCTACTCCCTGGTTTACAGACAGCGGTCTTCTCACTGTACTCTTACTTGGTAGAAGGGATGAGGGAACATTCTAGGGTCTCTTTTATAAGGCACTAATCCTATTCCATGAGGGTCCCACCCTTATGACCTAATCATCTCCCAAAGGCCTATCTCCTAATATCATCACTGTGGAGGTTAGGGTTTCAAATATGAATTTTCGGAGGTCACAGATATACAGTCCATAGCGGGAAGAAATTGTGATCTTCAGGGTTTTAGGCTAATCTAGATGCCCTCCTATTCATCGTTCTTTTCTTCTCTGAGTTGACTCTTATTATAGCGAGGCCAGGTCAGCACACAGTATTCTAAATATATGGTCATAACAGTTTCTTCTGACATTATTCAGTATCTTTATTTATATAATGAAGAACTTTGCTTATTCTTATTTCTGCTATGCTCTGTTAAGAATTGGAATTTTATCTTCTAAATTTTTAGAACTTTTTACTAAATATGGAATGATATTCAGACTTTTTTTCCCCTTCTAGTCAAGAACTATCTTCTCTTTGTAGAATTTAGGAATGGCTAAAGGAACTAATTCATTCTTGTGGTACTTTCTAAATCAATAATACACAAATAAGTAGGCACATGGCTGATAGAAATATCAGTATACAATAGCTTATAGCTTCTTTCTCTTTTAATACAAAATATAAAGGACATCAAAAAGTTCTACAATCTCTTTTGGCATTTTAGGCCAAAGTGAGGTTTTATCTTTATCACTGATAGACAACTTTATTGTGTCTATATCAGTGGTAAACATGGCTGAATTTCAACTTTATACTTTAGTGAATGGAATATATTGGATTTTATACTACAATACAGACTAAGTTACTTGGGAGCAAAGAATGGGGGTGGTTGAGGACAAGTCTAGGCTGAGTCCCTGTGTTTCTCACTTGGACAAATGAGTCAAACGTCAGCTGCGTTTGGAAGTAGGTATGTCCATTGTATATACTGTCAGCAGTCTGGGTTATAAACATTGATTTGGCAATAGTTGAAGAGGAAAATTATTTGAGAAGCTACAGACATTAGGAGGAGCTTTCGTAGGTAAAGTATGTTCCAGAAGATAAAGTTGAAAGGTTTGGGAGGATGGATCTAGGAGGAAGAAACATAGGACCAGTATGACGATGAGGGGACAGGAGAGAACTGTTTATTAGAGGCACTAACTGTAAATATTTTTTCCTCCGTGAATGTTGGAGGCTCATTCATGGATCATACTTAAAACCTCAAATTTATCATTGCTATCTCTAATTACTTGGGTTAATAATTTCAAATGCCTATTAAGGTCTAGAAACCGTAATTCCTTTTAGCTTTTTATTTTGAAATCATTTTAAACTTACACGAAAGTTGCAAAAATAGTAGAGAATTCTTGTGTGCTTTTTATCCAGCTCCCACTAATGTTAACATATTGTATGATCATAGGTACAGTTATCAAAGCCAAGATATTAAGCTGGTATAATACCATTATCTGAATTACAGACGTTATTCAGATTTTACCAGTCTTTCCACCATTGTTCTTTTTCTGTTCCGCATCCAACCCAGAATCTACATTGTATTTAGTTATCAGAGCTCTTCAGTCGCCTCCAACCTGTGCCAGTTCCTCGGCCTTGCCTCGTCTTTCATGACTTTTACACTTGTGATGAATACTGATCAATTATTTTGCATACAGAGAATACAACTGTATGATCAAATGACGGAATTTATTCTTACTCTATTTCTGAATGGAACTTCGGGTTTTTTAAAGAAGATTGTATTTTGTGTTTGTCAAAACCCTGGGGACTGTTCAAAATCCGTTTCAGCACGGCACAATTATTGTGACTTCTTTTTTTTTGAGACAGAGTCTTGCTATGTTGCCAGGAGCCAGGCTGGAGTGCAATGGCGCGATCTCGGCTCACTGCAACCTCCGCCTCCTGGGTTCAAGCAATTCTCCTGCCTCAGCCTCCCAAGTAGCTGGGACTACTGGCGTGCACCACCATGCCCAGCTAATTTTTGTATTTTTAGTAGAGATGGGGTTTCACCATGTTGGTCAGGACGGTCTCTATCTCTTGACCTCGTGATCCACCCACCTTGGCCTCCCAAAGTGCTGGGATTACAGGGGTGAGCCACCTCACCCGGCCTATTCTTTGTGTTACTTGGAAATTTCTCCTTCCTTCACTACAAGGAAATGATACATTCTCTGTTCTACTTACTATAGTAATCGCTCCAATTTTAGTAACGATAAATGAAATAGAGAGTGAGGAGTAAAAATTTTCACAATGTACAGTTCCTAAATTAATAAATTTTTGTCTAAGTCATTTTTAAAAACCTTTTGTAGGTTCCTCTAAAAGTAAGACAGAATTACCCTATGATCCAACAATTTTACTCCAAGGCATATACTCAAAAGAACTGAAAGCAGAGACTGAAACAGATACTTGTGCACCAGTGTTCATAGCAGCACTATTCACAACAGCTGAAAGGTAGAAACAAGTGTCCGTCAACAGATGTGGAGAAACAAAATGTAGTGTATACACACAAGGGAGTATTATTTGGCCATAAAAAATGAAATTCTGATACATACTACAACATGGATGAACCCTGAAAACATCTAGGTAAATGAAATAAACCAGCACAAAAGGACAAATATTCTTTGAGTCCACTTACTAAGGTAGCCACAATAGACAAATTCAAATAGAAAGCAGAATAGACATTACCAAGGAGCTGGGGAAGTGGGGAAATGGGAAGTTATTGGCTAAGGGATACACAGTATCTGTTTGTAATCATAAAAATGTTCTGGAAATGGACAGTGGTGATATTTACACAACCTGTACATGTGCTTACCAGCACTTTTTACAAGTACTTGTACTTGTAAAAAGTGGTTAAGAGGGTAAACTTTATATATATTTTATCACAATTTTTAAAAATCCTTATACAACCATAGCTTTCCTGTCACCTACTTACTGGTTCGTTAAAATTCAATATATAGGGGTTTTTTTTCATTCTACAGATTAAATTTTTTCTGAAAATCCAATTTTTCTAGATAACATTACCATACTAAAGCAAACCTCAGTAAAATTGTATTTCATCTAACAGAAATTTGAAAAAGTTTCATCCTAAATTTATTTGAATAATTTAATTTCTGATACTCGCATTTGATGAGTTATGAAAGTCGGTAATAGAAACATAAGCTTATTGTCACTAGAGGTTTGCTTTATCCTATTGGCTTGGATTTTGTGATGAATGTTCACAGAAAGTTTAGCCTCAGAATGACGTACCTGCGGCATGCACCACCCACATTCATCAGCGCTCCTGATTGTGTGCCTCAAATTCTCTAGAAGTAGGAAGCACTACACATACCTGCTCACCGTAGGGAATCTAGGCGTTAGGGACTTGCATCTCCGTGAGCCCCGGACTCATGGCACCATTTGTTATCTTGTTCTGTCCCATGACTAACAGCTCCACCAGAATAACATGGACTGGGAAAGAAGCAATTCTCAGAAGAAAGGAATACTGAGAAAAACAAAAATAGATGTCTAGCATACCAGATCCTTTTGCTAGTTAATTCCACTAATGTTTGTTGAGCACCTCTTATGTGCTTGGCACTATTCTAAAGGTGAAGGATATATCAGCTAACAAAACAGACAAATATGCCTGCTCTCATGTAGTTTACCTTGGAACTGGTCTGTTCAGCTGCAAAGGCGTGTTGAAACTTGGGCAGCTAGTGGGTATAACAAGGTGCTTAGACTTCCATGGCCAGCCTGTCTCCCACTTCTTGAAGTCATTGCATTCAAGGAGGATAGCAAGCTAGCATTCATGTCAGAGTGGCTTCCTTATGCTGAGGTCTGCTATAGTTTTTATAACTTCAAACCAGTGGATGGTATTGCTGTGGTTTATGGGGCCCCATCATCTAGAATGAGATAAACTGGTGCTGTTTTAGCCTGTATAGACAACACGTTGGCAAAAGCCAGTCAGGTTGCTGCAGGATTTTAGTCTCAGACCAAAATGGGAGGAAAAATCAGTAGCTTTAATGGAATTTTGCATTTTGGGGCTAAAGCCGAGTTTCACTAGACACATAGGAATGCAGAGGTTTTCCAGATACACACCAGATTCAAGCTGAAGGCAGAAATACTAATTCCATTTTACAGACCAAGGCCCTGGAAAGGGTGGTGTTCCTGCCAGTCTTGGTCAGATGACTTAGGACATGGGCAGGGCACAATCTGTTAAGAGAAAAATGTCTTCAGATGGGAAATGACCATAAGATGCTGGTAGATGGATGCTATCAGTAAATAAAAATAATTGTTAATATTTGTTAGCCAGACTGACATTTTTCCACTTAATCTTCACAACAAAAACAAACAAGGGGAAAAATCCTCTTTGAGACCAGAAGTCTACTTGCAAGTATTAAAAATTCAAATAGAACTTGTTCAAAAAAAAAGGAAATTTTTGAATACTGGCAATAGAGTGATTAATTAAGACAGACTATCCCCACACCCCTCCCCTGTCCTGATCTCACTGTCTGTGCAGAGGGATAACATTTTTGCCTTTTGAAAATATTAGGAAATATAGTTACATATTTCAGTTCTGGAAACCACATTCAGTTCTGGGCATCACACTTTTAAAGGGCCATTGACAAATTGCAGCATGTTCAGAGATGGTGAGGGAATATGAAACCGAGTTATATGAGAAACAGTTGGAGGAAATGGGGAGATTTAGCCTAAAGAAGAGAAGATTAACCAGAAAGTATTACAGAGACCACAGTGTTCAGATTCCATAAGAGACACACAGAGGATAGGGATTCATCATTCTCTGCTCATTGGAGCCTCCTAGAACAGAGGCCTTTGTTGGCAAGATACAGGAAGAGCATGGCAAAGAAACTGATAACAAATCAAAGCCATGCCAGAACGACTGGGCCTCACTGGAGGCAGGTTCTAAGGCGGTGCTGAACCCCATATTTCTGGAGTTATTCTAACAGAGGATATCAGTCAGCACCTGCTCATTTCATGCTTCCTCCATGAGTCTGCCCAGATCTCTCATGGCCAATAATCTCTCTTCCTGGGTCTTCCTTTTGCTTTTTACCTCTCTGAAGTGCTTCCATGAATTCCTTTGTATTCAGTTCAATTTATATATGTCCATCTCTCACTAGTCATTCTCAGACCTATTGCAATCCTTTTTATATCATGCCTTTTCCTATCCTGAAATGACAGTCATAGTTAATGTAACCTACCTATATATGTAATTCCAAAAGTGCAATAAAATGACCTAATTTTAATAAAAAGGAGAAATGAATTTGTAATCAAATTACATGTTTTGTAATATGTACATACCCAGGCATGACCAACCACGAGGCGTAATCAAGTGCATAGATTCTGAATGTAGACTTACCATGAGTAGGACAGATAAAATTCAGACCGATCCAGGTGCATTTTATTGATAACTCAAAAACCATGAGCAACTTGGCTGCCCATTATGTAATTTTTTAAAATAGCGAACAGCTTTTGTAAAGTTCCAAACAAACCAAGTACAATCTTCTCTCAGTTTCCATGGAGGTTCTATTTAGGACAATTCAGTAAAAAACATGCAAAAAAATTTTGCCTTTCTATGTAAAACAGAATTAGGTTTTAGGCTCAAACAGCTCTAAACAGATTTTCACCCACATGGATGTCCAATGGGACATTTGAAAGCCAAGAGGGATGTAAGACAATACTTTTGTGTATTAGATGGTCCCAAGTATTGCAGAATGTCTATATCCCTGGAACCTGTCCAGTAAGTACAAATAGCACCCCTTAGTCACCATAACAAACAGAAATCCCCCCTATAAGTTCCCCTTATCTATTGCACCATGAAGAACCGGACTATACAGTGAAGTCTAGGAGGACAGGGTCCAGTTTTGTTCCTCTTTTAATTTTCTTTGCACGTGATACAAGAGATACTCAATGTTTATTCAAGTAAAGAATGTGGTAGAGGTGATGCTTAACCACTTCTCAAGTATCTCAAACTCAGTTTTTCCAAACTGAACTAAGATACCATCTTTCTGATCCCTGTCCCCACTCCCAATCTGTCTTACCACCTTAATTTTGAGGCCTAAATGATACAATAGTATACAAATCCAGAAACCATGGATTCTTCTCTCTCACTGCCTGTGACCAGTAGGTCATAGGCTATTTCATTTCCAACTTAAAAACATGTCCTGACTCTGGCCTCCTCCATTACCTTGCTCCTGCCTCCCTTTTCATGTTCACCTGGCTGTTGTAACTGCCTTGTGTCTCTGCTTCCAGGCTCCCCCGCTTCAAATACACACTGAACTCTGAACATTCCATCGACGTGAAGCCCTGTAAGTTTTGGTGCATGCAGTCCTTTATTTCTGAAGTAACCGTTGCCTTTTTCGCCCGAAAGACCTGTCCTCGTGCATCAACACCTGGCTTAAATGTCTCTTCCTCTGTGAGGTCTTTCAAGATCTGAATTACTCTATGTCTCTCTCTATTCATATACTTGTTGTGCATTGCTTAAGTTAAACAGTATTTGTTCACATCTCTGTGGTCACAGCTAGATGGAGAGTTCCTGCCAACATGGTGAAACCCCATCTCTACTGAAAATACAAACATTAGCTGGGCGAAATGGTGCACATCTGTAATCCCAGCTACTCAGGAGGCTGAGGCCAGAGAATCGCTTGAACCTGGGAGGCGGAGGTTGCAGTGAGCCGAGATCATGCCACTCTACTTTAGCCTTCAGCTGGGCAATAGAGTGAGACTCTGTCTCAAAAAAAAAAAAATAAATAAATAAGAAGAAAAAGTTAATTACCCAGGGCCAGGCACGGTGGCTCGAACCTGTTATCCCAGCATTTTGGGAGGCCAAGGAAGGTAGATCACCTGAGGTCAGGAGTTTGAGACCATCCTGGCCAACATGGCGAAACCCTGTCTCTGCTAAAAATACAAAAATCAGCCAGGCGTGGTGGCAGGCACCTGTAATCCTAGCTACTGGAGAGGCTGAGGCATGAGAATTGCTTGAAGCCAGGAGCTGGAGGTTGCATTGAGCCAAGATTGTGTCACTGCACTCCATCCTGGTGAACAGAGCGACACTCTGTCTCCAAAAAAAAAATTAATTACTCAGGCTTTGGAGTCAATGGGCAGAGTTGGAGTTCTACACAATTTAGTAGTCCTCTGGTCTTGGGCAAAGTCCTTAATCTCTCAAAGCCCCAGGTTTCTTATCTGTAAAATGAGGATAATAGTGGCCACCTCATAAAGATATTGAGGATTGATTGCAAGGCTTATAAGACGTTTAAAACAAAGCTTGAAATATCCATTATCACTGGCTTTGTACCTATCCAACACCCTATAGTAAACATAAGAGAGAAGATACTTACTAGCTGATTTTGAATGAAAGGACTGCTGATAACAAATTCTGAGGTTTTGTGTTTGAATCAAAAAATGGATGTTATATTTAGAGATTATAGCTAATTTTGTCATAAATAAATTTATCCATGGAAAGTATTCTTAAAAGAAAAAAAAGTGGGGCCGTGTACAGTGGCTCACACTTGTAACCCCAGCACTTTGGGAGGCCGAGGTGGGCGGATCACGAGGTCAGGTGTTGGAGACCAGCCTGGCCAACAGAGTGAAACCCCGTCACTACTAAAAATATAAAAATTAGCTGGGCGTGGTGGCAGGCATCTGTAATCCCAGCTACTTGGGAGGCTGAGGCAGGAGAATCGATTGAACCCAGAAGGTGGAGGTTGCAGTGAGCTGAGATCGTGCCACTGCACTCCAGCCTGGGCAACACAGCTAGACTCCATCTCAAAAAGAAGAAAAAGTGCTGTATTTTCCCCTCTAACTTTTTTGGTCCATTAAAAGGCATTCGGGCTCAGCATGGTGACTCATCCCTGTAATCCCAACACTTTGGGAGCCTGAGGCAGAAGAATTGTTTCAGGCCAAGAGTTCAAGACCAGCCTGGGCAACATAGCCAAGACCTCATCTCTACAAAATATTTAAAAATTTTAAAAAATTAGCCAGGCACGATGACACACACTGTAGTCCCAGCTACTCAGGAGGCTGAGGCAGGAGGCTCACTTGACCCCAGGAAGTCAAGGCTGGAATGAGCCATTATGGTGCCGCTGTACTCCAGCCTGGGTCATAAAGCAAGACCCTGTCTCAAAAAAAAAAAAGGAGGGGGCATTCATTCTAAAACAACAATATAAAAACTCTTGAACTTCCACAACCACTGTGGAAAATGATGTGCCCGCAAACCCCTGTGTTTTGGACTGTGACTTGTATCTTCCAAAGCATGAAGTGTGAGGAATGTCACCCTTTACTAACTGGGATGCGGAAGGACAGTGAGCACCTCTGGTATTGTATTGCTAACTTAATAACTGTCCTGTGGTTCATTCGCTTTCAATTGAAAATGAACATGTTTATTCAGTCTGTGGACCACTTGTTTCCTTGCTTTAAGAAGTCTTAAACTGTTTGCAATATAAAACTGAATCCTGAATTTTAAAACTTCCATAGTTAATACTCTGCTAAATGTTTAAAGCCTGACATTTAATCCCCGTGAACTGGAACGCTCTGATTTCACTGTTTTCAGCTAGTAAATGTCACTCTAAACATTGCTACTTTCACTCACACTTAAGCGCTTTCATCTGCAGTGGGAGCAGTGTGTCAGAGAATTCTTTGTGTGCCGCTTTAGTGAGGGGAAAAAGGACTAAGCTGGGCCTTGAAACAGAGGGAAAAACTCTTGGTGGAAGGCAAAGATGACCCTGTTTTCATATGGTGTTTGTGAACACACAATCCTGAGTTATACTAGATACTCTTGAAAAGAAATTTATATTAGTTCGGTCAGAACAGAGTCCCGCTGAGCTCCTATGTGCTTGCCAGCCAAACAGTGGGAGTGGGGAAGGGGCAGTAGATACGATTGTTGCTTTAATTCACTTTTGCCTGCAGGAGCAATCTTGTCATCTACTGGCTCCCCAAACTGTTTTCAAGTGGGATATTTTATTTCTGAGTTTCTGAAGGCTTCTGGCACACGCAGGCCAGCTCTCACTTTTCATCATTTTGACATGAAATGGAAAATACGTTTGTGGCTATTTTCATAGCATGTGATTTACTCCTGTTCTTTTATCTGTCTCCCCTTTATATTTTTTGTTTGGACATATTTTTCTCTTCAACCTGTTGCTGTCCTGGCATTTTTATGTTCTTCCTGCTTCCCCTGCCTTCTCCCCATCCCTATCCAGCTCAACCTCCTTCCCCTGGTCCTCAGTCCCTTGCCCCGCCCGTTTTGTGCTCATCCAACTTCTTGCAAGGCTGCCAGCCTTTCTCCTCCCCAATCTGTTCCATGTTGCTGCTGGGGCCGCTTCTGCTACTTCTCCCTACCTTCCAGGTTTCCCCTCGTGTACTTACAGGGCTCAGTCAACGCTGGCCCATGAGATAGCTGACAATAAGCAGACGCTGTGGAACGCATCCCTCATCACTGCTATGCCAAAGGCACTGTATGCCTAAGAATGTTGCTGAAAAACAGATTGTCAGGTACTTTGTGCCTGCAACAACCAGTGTTTCCAGTTTCCTGGCAGCCATGCTGAAGCATGAATTGAAGCCTGGAAATAAAATATCGTATGAGAAGCACCAAAGTGGAAGTTTAGAAAATCATAGATTCATGTCTGTACTCTATAGCTTATTAGCTATGTGGCCTTGGACAAATTCATACATTCATTTAATTGAATACCTATATTTATGCCTTGTATGTGGCTTTTAGGAAGCCAGTTAATAGCCCTCTGTCTTCTCCACTTATATTCATATCCAGCTGAGAAATAAGACATAGAAATGGCCAAGCATCGTGGTTCACACCTGCAATCCCAGCACTTTGGGAGGCCAAGGTGGGTGGATCACCTGAGGTCAGGAGTTTGAGACCAGCCTGGCCAACATGATGAAACCCCGTCTCTACTAAAAATACAAAAGTAGCCAGACACGGTGGCGCACACCTGTGATCCCAGCTGCTTGGGACGCTTGAGGCACGAGAATTGCTGGAGCCCAGGAGGCGAAGGTTGCAATGAGCCAAGATGGCACCACTGCACTCCAGCCTGGGCTACAGAGTGAGACTCTGTCTTTAAAAATTAAAAAAAAAAAAAAGAAAGAAGACATATATTTCATATTATTAGCTTTATCAACAATAAAAGCCATGTTGGAAGATGCTGCTTATATATGCAGCAACCTTGGTTTTTTTACTAATACTTCTCTCCTAAGTTAGACTCCAGGCTTACCTCTGTTTTTCTCTATCCAGCACACCAGTCGGGTTGTAGAGAATGGTCACATGTTGACAACAGATAAGCTGAAAAGAATTTAAAAAGCGAAAAAGCCCATGGGAGCTGGCTGAGTATCCTCAGTCTGTTATCCTGAACTCACTGATCAGGCGAGCTGCTCTTTCTCCTCAGGGAAGGATGCAGTGAGGAGGCTGAAAAGAAGAGACCCTACTCTTCCACCTGGGACTTGAAAATTCCCTTCCTTTCCAGGGAAACAGGAGGGTTGAGTATTACCCCCTAACTTTAAGCATTGTATTTAACCAGTGATTACCTGTAAGCAAAATAAATATTGCAAGCCTATTTTCTTACCTTAAATATGGATAATCACAGCTACCTCTTTTTGGGGCTGTGGAGACTAAAATGAAATTACAGGTTCTTTACAAAGACTGTGAGTGTGTGTTAACTGCCATTTTCTGACTGGGCTCGGCCTGAGGCAGCTTGGTCAGTCAGTAGGTATGATACGTCTTTGTTGCCCTCTCTTTTTCTCTTTCTGAACCTTCAATCTGGTCATTTTCTCCCTCTTCATTCCTATTTATATATATATTTTAATGTGGCATACTGTTCTAAAGCTTTTGATTTCTAGTAAGCACAGGTTGAATTAACTCGCAGTGGCCAAATCTTTGCTAATCCTGGTTTATGTATTACAGAACTCATTAATTTGAACAAAGTAAGCATTTGGAACAATTAAGTCTGCTTTAGAACTGCACAACTGATTGTACCTAAATGATCACCAAATACGTGGCTACCAACAGGCAATATATTTCTTTTCTTTTTTCTTTTTTTTTTTTTAGGACAGCGTCTTGCTCTGTTACCCAGGCTGGAGTATAGTGCCATGAACATAGCTCACTGCAGCCTCTACCTCTCAGGCCCAAGTGATTGATCCTCCTGCCTCAGCCTCCTGAGTGTAGCTGAGACCACAGGTGAATGCCACCCAGCTGATTTTTTTATTTTTTATTTTTTGTGGAGACAGGGTCTCACCATGTTGCCCAGGCTGGCCTTGAACTCCTGGACTCAAGTGATGTTCCCCACCTGGGCCTCCCAAAGTGCTGGGATTACAAGCGAGAGCCACCGTGCCGGGCGAGAAATATATTTCTTGATTCCTCACATTGATTGTTGTTTTAGTAACTGGAACAATGCTTATGCAGTTTCTCTATTACCAGAAAAAATAATTCAGGTGAGCCTTCAAACCACAATAATGAAGAATCCCGGTATAAGCAGTGAGTTTTAGGAACTTTTAATGCAGGATATTTGGACTTTACTTTGAAGGCAGGAAGAAGCCACTGACGATTAATGATGGCATGGCTGATCTGCATTGTAGGAAAGTCATGTAGCGGCACTGTAAAGAGTGAAATGGAGCAGGAGGGGCAGGGCTGGGAACGTGGGTAGGAGGCTTGGGGGAACCAGGTGGGAGGAGAGATGACCTGCGCCAGGGAGGGATGGTGGAGATCAAGAGCAAGGCCCAGATTTGAACGGCTTTCTGAGTAAAATTAGCAGGATTTGGGTGAGAAAAGGAAAAGAGAAAAATGTATCATAGTAGGAGAGCTGTTTCCTAAAGTTAATAAAATAAGATTTTAAACAGCAGTGCTGCCAGAGGTGCTTTCCCAGCAGGATGAGAGAGTTTCCATGAGGAATCCAGCTTGGGAAAGACAGTTGGAGCCAAAGGAGAGATGGACTTGGCCAGTAAGAGGAGCTGGACCAGTCCCTCTGGAGGGGCTGGAGAGGGAATCCCCTGGCAGGTTAAAACGGCAGGGAATGGGATAACACAGAGATGTGCCTTTCACTGACTGGAGAGAGGGAGGGAGGGAAAAGGAAGAGTGGGAAGAGGAGTAAGTCGGTGTGTTGGGGACATCTGGAGGTTTCATGCTTTCAAACATGCCAGGATATTATGATACTCCTGCCTCATAGTTATGTCTAACCACTCAGATAAGCACATGAAGCCTCATTTCGGGTTTTCAAAAAAATAGGTCTAATGAAAGTATTTAATTGGATACTTAGCTAGAGGTTTTGTTTTTTTGTTTTTTTTTTTAACATTGTAAGCTATGTCTTTTTTGGTGAGGGTGGGGAATTTAAATTGGATTTTTCTTTTGCCTTAAATTGCCTGGATGGAGGGAATTTGGTCCCTGGGACAGGCTTTCTCTTTGTAGTCTGTTTTTTAATAAGGATGTTTCATAGTTTGTAAAGGCTTTCAGGCCTGGAGGATGGAGTTTTTAACTAATGGCATGTTTCAAAGGTTTTTGTTCATATTTGTACAGGTATTGTATAAAACCAATGTTTGCTCTGAGATATTTTGTGATGTTAAACTGGCCAGCACTCGAGACACCTAACAGTATATGAATAATTTCTGCAGGCATCCCATGAGATTTTCTGTGTATACCTGTTTTGTGCAAAGGGTGGGATAGGGGCTAAATACAATACCATTTCTTGATTGTAAGCTCTGATGGCTTACTCATCTTCCCAAGCCCCACTGCCAGGTAAAATGCCAGCACCACTATAATACCTATACATATTTAATCCTCACAGTAACCCTATGAGTTATTACCTGATATATCTATCCTCATTTTGTGAATTAAAAAAACTGAGGCATTAGAAAATTGACTTTCCCAAAGTCTGAAGGCCAAGTGGCAGACAGGATTCAAACTCAGGTAGCCTAAGACTACGGCATCTGTACTTCATTGTTACACTGTGCTGTCCTTCCACTCAGGTCATACTATTTAATTCATAAATATATTTTCTAATAAACTCATATAGATGAGACAACACAGAGTGATAGGCTGGTGGTAGTTAGTAGAATTTTAACGTGGATTTTAACATGCTTGCTTGCCATTAACATCACATTTAAAGTTAGTGTCTCTCCATCCAGTTTTCTTTCATACCTTCCCATTGCCAACACTTCCCCCAGCCAAAGGGAGCCTGGTTTTGTTTTCACACCCAGCTCTCTATTTCAAAGACTTACTCCATGGTGGGCCGGCAGGGAAGGCTGAATGGGGTTAGACAGCCTGTGGAGGTGGGAGTCATGAACAACAATGGGCAACTGGCATAGAAGGCTGTGTGGCACTTACTCTCCCTGGAAACGCTCCGTCAGACTCAAGAATTGTGGTTTAATCCTGGTTAAGATAATTCCATTTTATACCATAGAATGGACGGTCTACATTCTCCAACAGAATTTCATTTTAAATCTTACCCTGAGAAGCCCTACCATCAAATAACTTGGTGTACATTATTTTCCCTGTTAGCTGAACTGCACAAAATAGGGGTTTATTCTGCCATCACCCCCTTTTTCCCCTTAAAAGGCTCTTCAAAGAGAACCTGAGAACCTGCTGCCCCAGCAGAAGAGGCCTGGACTGTAGCCCAGCCATGCCCTCAGTGGGATTTGGGGGAGGAGAGAAGACTGTAATTCAGTCAAAAGAGCCACTGTCGACCTTGAAAGAACATCAACCCTACAGATGCCACAAAGATTCTCCTCCCCGCTTCAGCTCCAAGACGCATCTTTTGGTATTTATTGTGAAGCAGCCCAGGACAGAGAAATGTGAAAAATAAAAAAAGCAGCAAATATAAGACGTGCTATGATCTAAACACTTTGCAGATCTTACTTCACTTAATCTTCGCTATAACCCCATAAGGGACGCACTACTTAAATCTGTATTTTACAGATGAGGAAACTGAAGTACAGGGAGGTGAAATGATTCACCCAGAGTCACACAGGTAGGAAGTGGTAGAGCCAGGATGCAATCCCAGGCAGTTGGACTCCAGAGCCCATGCTTTCACAGCTATCCCCTCCCTGGACTGTCAATGCCTCAAATACCCCATCTTGTTTGCAATTAGGCAGAAACTGTTTCAATAAACAGGGGGCTTCATCTTTGAATTAGAAAACTCAGAGGTTTAATATCTCACCATAGTGGTTGAGAATCTCTTCTTTAACAAGATTTGGCTTTTAGTCAGGCAAGATGTTTCCCAGATCAACTACTGGATTAAAAGTTGCTGCCCCTGCCCTTAAGACTACGCTGGGAGAGGATTCACTCTGCTGCTACCGACAGACTGAGCCCCCACCAACGAGGCCCTACCTATTGCACCCTTGCCTCCCCAAAGACCCAGGTAGTAATGCCAAGCACCTGCAGCAAGCCATTCCTCACATGCTCTTTTAGCAGGGATGGAATGGGACACCGTGGTAGGCAAGATGACTTTAAGTGACAGGGGATATGGTGCCTTGCCACCTGCCACCTCCTGTTGTCTTTCTGTCCTTCCACTTTTGGGTATCTTCTTTATATCCTGTCCATTTTCTCTGGATGCTCTCAACTACCATTTTTTAAAGTATTAACAGCCAGTCATGGTGGCTCACACCTATAATCCCAGCACTTTGGGAGGCCAAGGCAGGTGGATCACCTGAGGTCAGGAGTTCGAGACCAGCCTGGCCAACACAGCGAAACCTTGTCCCTACTAAAAATACAAAAATTAGCTGAATGTGATAAGCACCTGTAAGCCCAGCTACTTGGGAGGCTGAGGCAGAAGAACTGCTTGAACCTGGGAAGTGGAGGTTGTAGTGAGCCGAGATCGTGTTATTGCACTCCAGCCTGGGCAACAAGAGTGAAACTCCGTCTCAAAAAAATAAAAAATAAAAATAAAGTATTAACAGATAATTAGAGAACTAACTTCTAGTCCTTTGGATAGAACTCCTCCCAGGGATACTTGCCTTCTAAGAGATGACTCTGAAAGCTTAACCAACACATGGGGGGGCATTCTGGCTGAGTTCTCCACTCTGGCAGTTCTCTCTTGGAAACCTAGGCTCACTGAAAAGCCCCTCCCAGATAGGTTCAGCAGGGCTGCTTGCCCTTAAAGTTACCACTTGAGCGGAGGATAAGAGAGAACAGCCTTCGATGGACACCAGTGCCCACGTCTCCTTCCCACTCTTTTCCTCTTTAACATTTTGCCAGGTTGAACGAAGGTAGGGGTACCATGCCTGAGCGTAGCCGGCCCTGTTCCTATAGTATAGAGCAGAGGTCCCAATCTCTAGTGTGCACAAGAATCACCTGGGAGCTTGTTTAAAATACATATTCCCAGGCCCTATTCCCAGGGATTCTGATTTAGAATCAGAATCCCTGGAAA
This sequence comes from Alouatta palliata, assembly GCA_004027835.1. Taxonomy (NCBI): domain Eukaryota; kingdom Metazoa; phylum Chordata; class Mammalia; order Primates; family Atelidae; genus Alouatta; species Alouatta palliata. Next base: position 7,594 of record PVKV010025006.1, on the reverse strand, counting down.
TAGAGATTCTGTTTCTATTTAGAGTCAGAACCCCAGGAATAGGGATTCTGTATTTCCGTTAAGTACCCCTGGATGAATGTGACGTGAAAGGCTGAGAAACACTAGCATAGAGTCACTCCTCTACTTGGTTTCAGTGGGATCCTCTCTGAATAGAACCGGGATAAACTTACTGCTTTCCTAAAATGCTGCCAATGCTCTTGTCTTTTGAATGTGCAGTAGGAAAGAGTCATTAGCGCAGCCAAGAGTATTAACATAACTCAGCTAAACTTGAAGTCGGTTTTTAAGACCCTCCAAAAAAACCTCCTGATTTCAACTAAGCAGTGTTCTGTCACCCAGGCTGGAGTGCAATGGCGTGATCTTGGCTCACTGCAACCTCCATCCCCTGGATTCAAGTGATTCCCCTGCCTCAGCCTCCCGAGTAGCTGGGATTACAGGCACACACCACCAAGCTCGGCTAATTTTTGTATTTTTAGTAGAGACGGGGTTTTACCATGTTGGCCAGGCTGGTCTCAAACTCCTGACCTCAAGCGATCTATCTGTCTCGGCCTCCCAAAGTGCTGGGATTACAGGCATGAGCCACTGCGCCCAGCCTAAAACACTTCGTTCTTTAAGTAAACCAAGAGTACAGCTACTTCAGCCGTCTCAACTTGTCAGATTCTACCTCCTTGCCTCTGTTTCACTATCTTTGAATATATGCATGTGTCTGCCTCTTTCTATATATCTGTATCTCTCTCTCACACACATAAACACACACATGCAGAATCTCATACAGAAGTGTTCTTACATATTCTTTGACTCAGAATTAATGAATCAGATCTTATATAAAAATTCTTAAGCTTATTTTGTATACTGCAAAAATAGTGTGTACATAAAATAAGGAACACTGTTGACCAGTTTTCAGTTGTGCAAAAATTGAGGAAGGGTCACAGGAAAAATATCACTTACCTACTTAGGAGAGTGCCGTGAGTGAAGTCAGGAGTTATGTAACCACTTTGAATTCAAGCCAGTTCTTCCCGTTTAGGACGGATACTCCCTTTTCTTGTGAAGATGTTAACCATTTCACTGTTTTCTCTGCTGAAAACCTTTCCTAATCCATCTTATCGTAAATAGCATGTTATAGTCTGCTACTAATATCTCTATTAAAGCTATTTAAAATTTTAATCACAATTGCCAGAATTTGACCTTTAATTAAATTCCCTGTGACATAACCTTTCTTAGAGCCCTTTTGCCTTAAGCCCACTTCTAACTAAAGCTGGACCTAGTGGGCAGGCCTCAGCCAGGCCATTACGGTAGAGAGGAGAACCCTGGCCTAATCTCCAAAAACACTGGTTTGAGGCTCAGCTATGCCACTAGCTAACTGTATGATCTCACATAGGCCACTTAATTTCTCTGTACCATAGTTTCCTTGTCTAAAAAAGGAGGATAGAGCATCTACCTCTCAGAGCTAAGGTTTAAATAAGGTAATCATGCAAAATGCCAGAAACAGACTCTATGCCTAACAAGTGGTAGTTTCCCAGTAAATGTCAATGTATTTCCCTTACTCCTCAAGCTGAAGGGAAAGGATTGGCCTAAATTATTCCCTGAGGCTTCATCTTGCTCTAGCTGTCTGTGCTTTTGAGAAGCCACTTACTTCAGGGTGTGGAGAAAACAAAAGGAAAAAAATACTGGGTTAGTAGGGTTCAAAGACCTCTGTGAAAACATTTCAGAGAGTTGAAACTACAATGAAAACAAAAAAAAAAAGATCAAGAAGCCAGGAAATCATCACCTTGGTCCAGAGAACAGGAAAACTAAAAGTTCAGTTTCCTCAGCTGAAGTAGGAGCAGCCAGGAAGGTTGGGAAAACAATATTTGGTTAGCCTGATAACGATCTTTAGTGATGATGCTAGGCAGGCGTGGCCTGACCATTCCAACCAAAAAAATGTTGAGGTCTTTATTTATGTGTTTGTTTTTCGTGATGGAGCATCAGGGCAAGAAAATGAAATACCAACCCCGTGTGGCACTGACAACCTCTGAGCTCTTCTGCTTTCCCTGCAGTTACAGTCGGGGAAGCAGCCATCAGTGCGTACGGAGGCTGCACACCTTGCAGCACCTTGCATCTGTAGGCTGCTACTGACACGCACTGGAACCAAAGCTGGCCATCCCTAAGTTGTGGAGGGGATATCGTAGCCTGACATCTGGATGCCTGCACTATTTATAGCTCAGCCCAAACCCCCAAAATCAGGATGGTCACAAGTAACTGGGAAGTCTGGTTTCCCATACAAGGGCAAAATTGACAGCTCTTGTCTTGAAATGGACAAGCTCAGGCTTACTCATCATGTCATCAGACTTGTTCACTATGTTATGGCTACAGACCTTCAAGGGCATTTGGCCACGGGCTGAGAAGTATACTACAAGGTCACTGCAGATCCCGAGCAGGGGAAGCTCAGGAATCCTTTAGGAAATCCAGAAAATACTGCCCTTGGTAATCAGACTTCTATCTTTATATATGTAAAAATATAAATATATATAAATTATAAATATATATATTATATAAATATATAAAGATATGAAGAGAAATATCTATATCTTTAAATATTTATATATAATCTTTAAATATAAATATATAAAGATAGTTATGTATCTTTATATATTTATAGAAGCCTGATATATATTAATATATAAATAAATTATTATATATATATTTATATGTAAAGATAGAAGGAGCCTGATTTTATGTATATAATATTCAGATGGAAGGAGGAAGAAGCCTATAAAAATTTTATAAAGTTGATTGCTTTATAAAATATTATATATATTTTATATATATATATATATATATGAAGATGGAAGGAGCCTGATTACCAAGAGCAGCACGTTCTGTGACCCTTCCTTAATTTATGGCCCACCCAGTCTACTCCAAGTGATCTATATGACTGGAAGACAAAGAGACCCAGTGGGTGACTGGGTTTCTGTTATCATGTATCCCCTGAAAGTTAGGCTAAGTTCTGCCAGGTCAATGTTATGCCTATGACAGAGTAACAGGCCTTGAGGACAAGGTTAACACAGCCCACATAGTCTCTCTTTGTGTTTCACAAGACTCTGGCTGTTGTTCCACACAGTACTCTTAAAGTTTAAAAAATGCCACAAGTATACTACGTTACTCTTAGATGGATAATAATAGCTACCATTTATTGACACGTTACCATGGACTGAGCACTGTGTTAATTGCTTTACATGTATTATTTAGTGTCCCCAGGAGATACCGTTTCCCCTGTGTTCCATTTGCTTCTGGTTTGGTTAGCATTCCCCATCCCTAACATTCTCCACTTTACTACTACCAATTCCCAAGAAGATAACATGTTAGAACAGATTATCCACTTCCCACTAAGAACTGGCAGGGCCGATTCAGTCTTGCCCGGCATCTTCGTTTGGGTCATTCACTACAAGAAGTTCAGAACCCTGAGGTAGTTTCACCCCGGCATAACACTTCTATTTAGCTGTAATCTGCCTCAAGCTCCCACTCCTCTTCAGCCCCCAAACCCTTCCATTGGCCTTCAGTAACTTATCCTCTTAACTGCCTCTTGCTCTGTTCAGTACCTGATGCTACCTAGAATACCCCACCACTTCTTCAGATATTGCTTATAAGTAAGTCACCTCCTCAGGAAAGTCTTAGTCTTCTGTATCACCCCATTCCCTTATCCTGCTTTTCAGTCAACGACAGACATACTGTAGCGGTCCCGTAAGATTATAATGGAGCTGAAAAATTCTGATTACCGGGTGACATCATAGTTGTCCTAATGTACCACTGGGTAACAAGCTTACTGCACTGCTAGTCATGTAAAAGTATAGCACATATAATTATCTACAGTGCATAATACTTGATAATGATAATAAACAACTATGTTACTGGTTTATATATGTACTATACATTTTATCATTATTTTAGCGTGTACTCTACTTATTAAAAAAAAAAAAGAAAAAAAGATTAACTGTAAAATAGCTTCAGGCAGGTCCTTCAGGAGGTATTCCAGAAGAAGGCATTGTGGTTATAGGAGTGGACAGCTCCGAGTGTGTTACTGCCCCTGAAGACCTTCCAGTGGGACAGGGTGTGGAGGCGGAAGACAATGATATTGATGATCCTGATGCTGTGTAGGCCTAGGCTAATGTGCGTGTTTGTGTCTTAGTTTTTAACAAAAAGGCTTAAAAGTTAAAAAAAAAATAGAATAAGGATATAAAAAATCTTTTTGTTCAACTGTACAATGTGTGTTTTAAATTAAATATTACTACAAGACAAAAGTTTTTCAAACATTTAAAAGTTTATAGAGTAAAAAAGGTTACAGTAAGCTGAAGTTAATTTATTATTGAAGTAAGAACAAAACCTTTTTAATAAACTTAGTGTAGGCTAAGTGTACAATGTTCGTAAATTCTACCGTAGTATACAGGAATGTCCTAGGCCTTCACATGCACTCGCCACTCACTCACCCAGAGCAGCTTCCATTCCTACAAGTTCCATTCATGGTAAGTCCCCTACACAGGTGTGCCATTTTCTGTCTTTTATATAGTATTTTTATTGTACTTTCTCTATGTTCAGGTGTGTTTAGATATACACATATTTAACCATGTGTTACAGCTGCTTCCAGTATTCACTATAGTAGCATGCTGTGCAGGTTTGTGGCCTAACAGAAGAGTAGGCTATACAATATAGCGTAGCTGTACCATCCAGATTTTTTTTTTCCTCATGGGTCACTGAGGCTTTTTATTTTGAGCACAAAACCACTGGGGATCTTGCCTGTGGCCACCCCGGAGGTCACACTGGAGGCCCACATGGCTCCAGATACTTGGTGGAAAGTGAGGCGAGCAAAGCAATGATTTGGGCCAGTTACACGACTGCAAAGCTAGAGCTGCCCAGAGGGCTCCAGGGAGCTTGGCTTCTGTAGAAGTTCTAAGGAAGCGGTGCGAGCTCCATAGCAGTGGGTGAGGGGAGCTACTAGCAGGGGCCCCTGCAAGTGTTGGTCGGGGGCCTCGAGCTGCCTGAGCTGAAACGAGGGGAGGAGTCTAATTAGCCAACAGGTGACTGAAGGGCTGGCCTGCCCACAGCTTACTTGGCCAGGGGGTTTCTAAAGTTCCTGCCGGCAAACTTAGCCTTGCTGCCAGCTCCTCTTCATTTCTGAGGAGCTGGTTATACTTGGCCAAGTGCTCAAATCAGCAAGGGGCATCAGTCTTGATCTGCCCAGTGCACAGCCCCACCACCAGGTCGGCGAAAAAGGTATCTTCAGTCTCCCCCAGAATGATGAGACACCACGATGCCCCAACCACTGGCCTGAGCCAGTTTGCACGCCTGCAGGGACTTGGTCACGAAGCCATTAGTGCATTAGCCTAAATAAAAACAATTTATAACTTCCTTACCTTCTTGGTAAGGTTTAAAAGAAGATGAACACTATGCTGGCTAAAGAAATCAGGAAGTAGCTAGATGTCTGTGGTACGTTCACGCAGTGGAGCAGTCGTGCCTATGTAGAAACATGGAATGGACGTAGCTGTATATGTGGAAAAGTAGACCCCAAAATGCTGTATACACAATGATGACATCTCTGAAAATTCTGTTACCAATAGAATTGTAAGAGACCTTGAGGTTGACCGGGGGTGGTGGCTCACACCTGTAATCCAAGCACTTTGGGAGGCTGAGGTGGGTGGATCACGAGGTCAGGAGATGGAGACCATCCTAGCCAACATGGTGAAACCCCCTCTCTACTAAAATACAAAAAACTAGCCAGCTGTGGTGGTGCGTGCCTGTAGTCCCAGCTACTTGGGAGGCTGAGGCAGGGGAATCACTTGAACTTGGGAGGTGGAGGTTGCAGTGAGCTGGGATCATGCCATTGCACTCCAGCCTGGCAACAGAGCAAGACTCCATCTCAAAAAAAAAAAGAGAAAGACTTTGAGGTTCATAAATAGTCAACGATTTGAGGGTTTAGAATTTATTTGGCGATTAATGTTGGTCTTGATGTTTAGATGTTTCTGTTTAACTGTTACTCCTCAGATGATTATATAACATAAAAAAGAAGAAGTACAATGTACCGTCATGTGAGCCAAGCAAATACGTCATCCCCATCTGCCGCACATGCTTTTCCTTCCTGCTGTCCACCTCCACCGGTCGCTGACGCTCAGCACTGCCTTTCCCAGGCTTCACCCGGCCTTCCTGTTCCCTGACTGTGACCTCTGCATGTTATACACCACCCGGCTCCAACTGCGTTTTCTTCCTTACTCCCTCGATTACTCTCAGATTCTTCTCTGTCGTTGTCTGAGGGTTTTTTCACTGCTCTGGCCTTCCTGTCTGAGATAAGTCCTTTTGCTTATCTTTCACATACGCTGGAGCCCTCTCCCAGCCTCTTTTCCTGTGTAGTCCTCATCCACGTTTTGCCCTGTCTGATTCGTATGCCCATGCTCCAGTGCTCTCAGCCTTGCGTGAGGGAATCCTGAGACCGTTCCCACGTGATCTGGCCCCTCTGTCTCTGCATTTGCTGCTCTCAAATCTTTGTTTCTCCCATCTAGTTAGGGTTCTTGATAGCAAACTGTAGAAATCTACTCTGGCTGATTGAAACAGAAAAAGGATTTATTGAAGGCTGTTGAGAACTCCCGGAATTACCAGGAATGTTAATTAAGCAGGCTTAGAAAATACAGAGGGACAAAGTGGGAGCTGAGCAGCTAGAACCCCGACTGGAATCCATGGCCACAGAGCTGGTTTCTGGAGACACTGCTGCTAGTATTGCTGGACAGTGGACACTGCACCTGGCACCGCTGACACCGGATGCTGGGCGCCGGCCAGCAGCACCTTTGCTACCAGGACACAGTCTCCTCCAGCCCTGCTCCTGTGTACCACTAGTTTCTGGTTAGATCTGAGCAGACACAGCTGGCCAAGTCTGGCCCATCTATTAGCTGCAAGGAGGCCTAGAAAGGAGTGTCTCACTTCTGCTGTGAGAAGGCGCCCTGCCTGCAACCACAGCTCATACACTGGGAAATCGCTTAAACAAATTCTAGACAGCAACAAAACAAAGAAAAAAAAAAGACCGCGTGGTCCATTCCTGATCCATAATAATTCTTCTATTAAAATTTCCACAACTTCCTTAAATCCTCAAAGCTACTTCTTTTTTTTTTTTAATATATATTTTTTATTGCATTTTAGGTTTTGGGGTACATGTGAAGAACATGCAAGATTGTTGCATAGGTACACACATGGCAGTGTGATTTACTGCCTTCCTCCCCATCACCTATATCTGGCATTTCTCCCCATGCTCTCTCTCTCCCCAGCTCCCCATCCCCCACTGTCCCTCCCCTATTTCCTCCCGACAGACCCCAGTGTGTGATGCTCCCCTCCCTGTATCCATGTGTTCTCATTGTTCAACACCCACCTATGAGTGAGAACATGTGGTGTTTGATTTTCTGTTCTTGTGTCAGTTTGCTGAGAATGATGGTTTCCAGGTTCATCCATGTTCCTACAAAGGACACGAACTCATCGTTTTTGATGGCTGCATAATATTCCATGGTGTATATGTGCCACATTTTCTCTGTCCAGTCTATCATCGATGGGCATTTGGGTTGGTTCCAGGTCTTTGCTATTGTAA